>QEOT01009476.1:31520-62882 GCA_003123785.1 Pterocarya stenoptera
TTTTTTTTTTTTTTTTTTTTTTATTCCAACCTCGTCTTCATCAATCCATTTAATCTTCCCGAATTCCCGTTCCATTTCGTTTCTCTACATTTTTTATTTTTTTGCTTTCGCTTCTTTTTTTCCTTCCCATTTCGTCTTCTCCCTCCAACCCATTTCATTTCGTCTTCCCTCCAACCCAGTACAGGTTCACTCTCCTCTGATTTCATCTCTCTACCTTTTTCTTTCAGAATTTCATCTCTCAACACTTCGAAGCCCTCTACATTTTATCTCTCTGCAGGCTGTCTCTCATCCTAACCCCTGACACTGGCACATATTTGCAAGATTCAAACCATAAATCTCTGTTTTTGCCATCTGTAAAAACGAAAATGAAACGGGTTGTAGGGAGAAGAAGAAATGGGAAGGAAAAAAAGGGAAGCAAAGCGAAAAGATAAAAAAGATTAAAAAAAAAAAAAAAGAAGAAGAAGAAGATGAAATGGAGGAGGAAGACGAAATATATAGATGCGGTTTCAAACCCATTTCAAGTGCCAGATAAAAAGATAACCCCCATAACTTTTGCATAAAGTATTAAGAATGATACAATCTGAAGGTAGAAGATGGTGTAACTGCCTTGAGCGTGAGCAGAGGATTGAAAGATAACAAAATGCAGAGAAAAAGAGAGTGAGAGCGGAGAACGTGGAGAGTAACTTTCTATGTAAAATCCATATCTCATTTTTTATGTACAGTTGCTATTTATAATACAAAGAATCAAGTAACAGAATAACAAAAAAGGAATTGTATCTGGCAGCTCATCAAATGCGAATTATCAACTTCACGTTACGTTTAGTCTGGTTGCCTTCCAATTGTTTGAGAATCTTCATCCTTTAACTTCAATATCGCCCCGCAAGATGGAGAGTAAACATTGATGACTCCCATCTTGAACAATAACTGATTAAAAGCTGGTGAGTGCAACGGTTTTGTGAGCAGGTCTGCCAACTGAGCAGAAGAGAACACATGAGCAGTTTTTACTTGACTCGCTGCAATTTTTTTACGCACCAGATGGCAGTCTATTTCGATGTGCTTCGTGCGCTCATAGAATACTGGATTCGCAGCAATGTGTGTGGCAGCAAGGTTGTCACAATGCAAGGTAGCAGGTGTTCCAATGATGATGCGTAAATCTGTTAGCAGGTAGCGAATCCATGTGAGCTCGCAGATAGTAGCAGCCATGCCTCTATATTCTGATTCAGCGGAGGATCTCGAAATTGTACTTTATTTTTTTGACTTCCAGGAGATGAGAGATGTTCCAATGAATATGCAAAACCCTGTTGTGCACCTACGAGTGTCTGGGCAATTTGCCCAATTCACATCGCAATATGCAATAAGTTCTACGGTCAAATTAGCAGGAAGGAAGATACCCTGCCCTGGATTTCCCTTAACATATTTGAGAACCTTAAGAACAACGTCATAATGTGGCACTCTTGGGGTGTCCATGAATTGACTTAACACGTTAACACTATAGCTCAAATCTGGTCGCGTGTTAGTTAAAGAAAGCAACTTTCCAACCAATTTTCTATAAAGTGCTGGGTCATGAAATACTTCACCTTCATCCCGTTTGAGCTTGATATTTGGTTCCATTGGTAAAGGAGATGGCTTAGCTGTTAAAAGGCCAATTTCAGCAAGGATATCTAACGCATACTTGCGCTAGCAGAGCTGAATCCCAGCTTGTGTTCGACCATTTCCATGCCAAGGAAGTAGCATAATGCACCCAAGTTCTTAATGCGAAGCTTGGTCTCCAAAAATTGCTTAACATCATTGCTTGAATTGGTGTTTGAGCTCATAAGGATAATGTCATCGACATACACGAGTAGTGCGATTAATGAAGTGGGAGTGCATTTGGTGAAAAGGCTATAATCTGATTTTGACTGGACAAAACCAAATTCAGTAAGTGATGAAACCAATTTATCATTCCATTGTTAGGATGCCTGTCACTAGGGGTGGGCAGCGGGGCCCCATCCCACTCTACCCCGCCCCTGTCCGCCCCGCCTCCGCATGGGCGGGCGGGCTACCCCGCACCGCCCATGCGGGGGCGGGGGGCAAATTGACCCCGGCGGGGCCCCGCCACCCGCTCCGCATTCCCTATTTTTTAATAAAAAAATTATAACTTTTTAATATTTATATAAATAATTTATATAAATATATACAATTTATAAAAAAACTTGAATTCAACTTCAAGTTAATGGATTGCCTTGGCCTCCTATATAATGGTTGGCTTAGGAAGCCAAGGCAATTCAAAATATAACTCTAATGAGTTTATATTTTTTTTTAAATGTATAAATTTTAATTTATACTTTAAATTATATTATAATTTGAGTCTAAAAAAAAATTTTAAACTAAAAATTTTTTTTAAACAATATGTTAAGCGGGGGGCGGGGCGGGGTGCGGTTTCATCTGCACCCCCCGGTAGCGGGGCGGGGTATGAAACCCCTTCACCCGCATGGTGCGGGGCGGGGGGCGGGGAGGGGGTGCCCCCGCCCCGCACCATGCGGGTAGCACCCCTACCTGTCGCAGGCCATAAAAGCTTTTTTTCAGTTGACAAACTTGACTGGATTTGTGTGCAAAGTGATCAGGAGGTGGCTTCATGTAGATTTCCTCATCAAGCTCGCCATACAAGAAGGTGTTATTGACATCAAGTTGTTGAAATTCCCACCCTTTGATGGCAGCCACTGCGAAGAGACAACGAATGGAAATAATTTTAGCAACTGGTGAGAACGTATCATGAAAATCGATACCTTCGCGTTGGGTAAATCCTTTTGCAACTAACCGAGCCTTAGCTCTTTCCACTGATCCTTCAGCTTTGAATTTTAGTTTGTAGATCTATTTGCAATCAATTGGTCTCTTGTTTGGAGGTAAATTAACTATGGTCCAAGTCCTATTTAGCTCGAGGGCAGCTAGTTCCTAGTCCATGGCCTCACGCCAAATTGACTATTGGATGGCTTGTATATAGGATATTGGCTCAGTGTTTATGGAGATGGATGTGGTGAATGCTCGAAACTGAGGAGATAATGATGCATAAGACAAAATAACAGAAATTGGAAAAAAAATATGTATACCTGATGAAAATGAGGATCCAGAAGCCATCATTGAGGATGTTGATTGGTGAGGGCCAGTGGTGGTGACTTGTTGACAATGGTATTCTTGGAGAAATGCAAGGACCTTTCTTTGTCGGGTTGATTTTCGAAGAACTTGGGAATGTTCACTATGGTCAGAAGCTTGCGTTATTTTGGTGGTATGATCAGTTGAGGTTTGAGAGGGAAGGATTGGTGAATTGTTTGTAGAATCAGGAAGGGAAGGCGAGTCTGGTGTGTCGGGATTGGGAACAAGTGCTGGAGGCAAACTGTATGATATGTTTATGTGGTCAGTGAGTGAATTAGTTTCGAAGAGTGAGGTGTTTGAGTGAGGGTGGGTGACACAGGTGGAGTTTGGTTTCGTTGTTTGAGAGGAAAAATCTCTTCATGAAAGACTACATCTCAGGAAATGAATATTTGCTGAGTTGTGATGTCAAGTAATTTGTAACCCTTGACCCCGTATGGATAAACAAGAAACAAGCATTTTCGAGCTCAATGGTCGAATTTGGTCCTAGCATGTGATAAGGTGGAGGCATAGCATAGGCATCCAAAAACTTTAAAGTGAGAGTAAAATGGTTTTGTTTGATAAAGAACTTCAAATGGGGTCTTGTAGCCAAGTGTTTGAGTAGGTGCCCGATTAATTAAGTATACCGCAGTGGTGACAAAATCAGACAAATATTGAAGTGATAGGCCGGATTGAAATTTGAGGGTGCGTGCCACATTAAGGATGTGTTGGTGCTTGTGTTCGGCAAGTGCGTTTTGTTGGGGTGTGGCAATGCATGTTGTTTGATGCAAAACACCTTTTAAGTTATAAAAATCTGGCATTTGAAATTTAGCTCCGTTATCGGATCGAATGATTTTGATTTGAGTGCTGAATTGAGTTTCAATAAGAGAGAAAAATTCAAAAGAGAGCCCCTAGCTTCAGATTTTGTTCTAAGTAAGTAAAACCAAGTGCATTTTGTAAATTGGTCGATAATGGTGAGAAAGTATTTAGCACCATTGTAAGATTGTGTTTGGTTAGGCCCCCAAATATCGACTGAAATAACATCAAAGGCTTTTGTGGTTTTGGATTCTGCATCTGGAAATGGCAGTTTGTGTTGTTTTGCCAGAGGGCATATATCACAAGGTAATCTTGGTTGATCCGAATGATTGAAATCAGAATTAATATCATGCAATATATATTGAACCATGGAACTATGTCCAAATCTATAATGCCACAATGTAAATCTATCAAACTTGGAGGTAGCAGTGTGATTAACGGAAATTGAAGGAAACAAGGTAGGAAAATGGCATTGCAGGGTAGTCGGTTTGGGTCTGGACAATTGTAAGTGGTATAAGCCATCATGCACCGTCCCCACTCCAATCGTCATCCATAATGAAAGGTCCTGGATATAACAAGAATTGGAGAAAAAAGTAAGTAACAATTAGAATGATTTGTTAAGGATTTGGCAGAAATGAGATTAAAAGAAAAATCCGGTACACACAACACACGGCAAAGAATTAAGTGAGGTGAAAAGTGCACATCACCAATGTGTGTAACAGCGGTAGTAGAGCCATTGGGAAGTTTGATCATGCGAGAAATAGAAGTAATATTATGAGTGAAGAATTTGGTGCTACAGATCATATGATCTGTAGCGCCCATATCTATAATCCAGGGTGTTTGGCTGTTTAAGACTGAGTTGTATGTGTGTGTTATTTCAAAAAATGAAATACTAGAGACTGCAGGTGTACTGGTATGGACGTTATTTGCAGCAGGCATGTTGGCTTCACCATGAGGAGGATGGAGTAAAGCAAGGATTTGGTCATACTACTCTTGAGTAATAGGTAGACCATTGAGAATTTCTTCCTGCACAAGAAAAGATTGATTAGCAGAGGACCTAAATTTGGAGCTGTTCTTATGGCCAGGAGGGAAGCCATTTAGTCTGTAGCATTTATCCTCGGTGTGTCCAAGTATGCAATAATGTGAGCACACTAGAAGGTTGGGATTTACTTTGAAGCAACGCTCCAGTTTGTGGCCTGGTACATTGTAGTGAGAGCAAAACAGTTGCTCTCTACGATTGGTTGTCGACTTGTGAGGGTCTAGTCCCTTGGCGACCATGGCCAGAGGTGAGGGCACGGAATGTAGTTGGCGATATCGTTCCTCTTGCTGAACAAGAGAGAGAACTCGGTTGAGAGTGGGAAGTGGGTCATGTAGCAAGATTTGTGCCCAGATAAAGTCATAAGAATCATCAAGTCCCACAAGAAATTGCATCACCTTATGACGATGGGTGTAGCCCATCATGGTTTTGATGGCTCCACAGTTGCAGGTGGGCATGGGTTCGTAGGTCTCCAGTTCATCCCAAAATACCTTGAGTTTGTTATAATATTGGCTGACAGAATATGTGTCTTGTGTTGATGATGAAATAGACTTGGTAATTTGGAAGATCCAATGAGCATTTTGGATGGACAATCTCTCTCGAAGGTCACTCCAAACGCTCTCGGCAGTGTCTGCATGTCCAATGCTCAATCTATGTTCTGAGCTAACTGAATGTTGAAACCATGCTATGAGCATGTCGTTGCAGCACTCCCATGGTGCGAAAAGAGGATCGGAAGTAAGTATTGGCTTGGTGATTGTACCATCAATGAATTCAAGCTTGTTTTTGATATTGAGAGCACAACGCATCGTTCTTGCCCATGTCACATAATTTTCTGTAGTAAGCAAATCGGGAACCAGGGGAGATGAAGCTCCCTCTCCAGGTTGAATGTCAAAGGGGCTAGCGGGATGATGAAGATTGTTCTCATTTTTTGAGTGCTTGGATAATTCAGTATTTTCGGTCATTGCTCTGGTACCATATTAAGAATGATACAATCTGAAGGTAGAAGATGGTGTAACTGCCTTGAGCGTGAGCAGAGGATTGAAGGATAACAGAATGCAGAGAAAAAGAGAGTGAGAGAAAAGAACGTGGACAATAACTTTCTGTGTAAAATCTATATCTCATTTGTTATGTACAGCTGCTATTTATAATACAAAGAAACAAGTAACAGAATAACAGAAATGGAATTGTATCTGACAGCTCATCAAATGCGAATTATCATCTTCACGTTACGTTTAGTCTGGTAGCCTTCCAATTGTTTGAGAATCTTCATCCTTTAACTTCAATAAAAAGGGTCAGCACCATCGTCAAATCATTTGGGTTGAGTTCAGCAGCGTGAATGGTTGTTAACCATGTAGAAGCTAAACCTTCATGAATCTCCATTTGTGAAACTTGTTGAATATGCTTTTTTCTCCTTTTGTGTTGCACTGCTTTAGTTTCACCTAGGAATTGGACTCAGGTAAGCTCATCCATATGAATCTTTAGAAATTATTTAGAGTTTGAAACATTTACCTTTCAATAGAAACTTTCAGTTCAAGTCATAATGGAATATTGGAAAGATGAAATGGAGGGTGAAGAGGAAATGAGAAGAAAAAAAAGGAAAAAATGAAATAGAGGGTGAACTGTGAAGATGAAAGAAAGCAAACACGAGAAAAAAAAATAAAAAATAAAAAATAAATGAAATGCAGTCTGGAGGAAAAGACGAAATGGAGAGAGCATGAANCAGTGATAAAAGTGACAAAACTCTCTCTTATGACACACAGCAACCAGGTGGTCCCCAGCTGACCAAGATTCAAATTTCAAAAAACTTCAAAACGCTTCCGTTCCCATAAAAAGCTGCGGGCCCACCAATCCTAACGGTGCGCACTGTGACAAGAAAAAAAATTCTCAGCTTTCTTTATCCATCTCTGTAGACTGTTTCTCTTTTGGTCTCTCTGCGTCCAATTCAAGTCAAATACTTTCCTTTCTGCTTCTTGGTTGTAGTACTGGCCACTGGGATTCTTGGGCTTCGACCTATACTCAACGTTCTCTATTTCGTCGCACTTTCTGTGATAG
This sequence comes from Pterocarya stenoptera, assembly GCA_003123785.1. Lineage (NCBI taxonomy): Eukaryota > Viridiplantae > Streptophyta > Magnoliopsida > Fagales > Juglandaceae > Pterocarya > Pterocarya stenoptera. The sequence goes on from QEOT01009476.1 coordinate 38,530, forward strand.
ATGACGACCATGGAGAGCTTGATCGGTTTGGTTAACAGGATCCAGAGGGCCTGCACCATGCTTGGTGACTATGGTGGCGGAGACAACAACGCTTTCTCTTCTCTCTGGGAGGCTCTTCCCTCCGTTGCCGTCGTCGGTGGCCAGGTCCTGTTCTCCATCCCTCTTTTTTCTTTTTTCTTTTTTTCTAACACATGCTAATTCTTTTTCCAATAAAACAAAAACACATTGGTTTTCATTTTAAATTTCAAAAGAGAGACAAGGAGAGTATTTTCTTCTAGAGAAAATTTAGGAAGATCTTGTACACAGACAAAGTGATGTTTCTTGAGAAACCAAGAAAAAAAGTGCGCTTTTGTCTCCTAGATAGAAATGAGTTTTATAATGAACGATGAGTATTTTCTCGGTTGAATTTGGCCTGATTTAGTTTCTTGTTTGAAATGAGAGCAGAGTTCTGGAAAGTCCTCGGTATTGGAGAGCATTGTCGGGCGTGATTTTCTTCCAAGAGGATCAGGTGAACCGTTTGGTTTCACTTCGGTTGGAATTTTGAAAGCTTTTTTGGTCTACCTCATTTTTGCTTAGACAATTGTAATCATTTGTGGAGTTTGAATTTGAATTATTGCAGGGATCGTCACGAGGCGGCCATTGGTCTTGCAGCTTCATAAGACAGAGGATGGATCGCAGGAGTACGCAGAGTTCCTTCACCTCGCCAGGAGGAAATTCACTGATTTTTGTATGTATAGCTTCTCGTCTTAGTTGGTTACCTGTATTGCATATCGCGCTCTGTCTACAAAATCACCAACTTCTTTCTGTAGTTTCTCCACATAAGCTACAAAAGGTTAATCCACCAAGCTTTTTCTGTTTCGGACACTTCACATAGTTTTCAATTTTATGTTTAAAAGAAATGAGGAAGGATGACATTACTTTCTGAAATATAGTAGAGATGATTTATAGGGATCCGGGGTTGTCATGGATCACAACTATATTCCAAATTTTGTGAGGTGATAATTGGTATGGAAAATTTTATACACCACACTATCTCACTTTTATCCCACTTAAGAAGATGTGACACATTTATCACTACTAGATGGTCTTTTATTGGGTGATCCTTTATCATCCAATGGTGATAAATATGTCACATTTTACGAAGTGGGATGAAAGTGGGATGGTTGTGTGGTGTATAGCATTACTCAATTGGTATTAGTACCTCCACAAGATTTAACTACAAAAATTAACCAATAAGTAACAGTTATCTAGCTGCTATCAAAGATAGCTGTCTAGTTTATCCATTAGTATCCGAAAAGAGGTTGGGCACCTACTTGTTACTGGGATAAAAGCCTTCTCAACCGGTAAACTAGGATATAAGCTAGAATGAACCTGGGAATATGGTTATCTTTGGGGAATATTTAGACTCTTACCAAACACATAATTTTTAAATACAAAAAGTGAAGTTCCTTTACACCTTTCAGTTGGTTAAGCTGGAGGGGAAAAAAAGAGAGAAGAGGACAAATACTCCCCCATCATTAGGTTGTTGAGGTTACCTTAGTAGATCTAGCTTTTGAATAGTTGTTGTAATTTGGTCCAATGGTATGTGACTGACTAGAATAAAATTTTAGGTGGTAATCTTCCATGCGGTGAGAGAGGCCCTCTTTACTGCATTAAGAAAAGATGTTCACAGGGGCCAGAAAGACTCAGTCATAGTAACTTAGACCACCTATGTACTGGTTGATTTAATCTATTAAGATATATGATTTTGTAAGGATTTCTGGAATTATTCCCCACACGGTTGCCTATTTAACTTTACTGTTGTCTTTTAATGTTATAACTGATATTTAGGCTTCTGATTTTTCTATACAGCCCTGGTTCGCAAGGAAATTCAGGATGAGACTGATAGAATAACTGGGAAGACAAAGCAGATATCTCCTGTTCCTATCCATCTGAGTATCTACTCTCCAAATGGTGGGTTTCCAATTTTACTTTGTTGTCGACTTTCTTAAACACCAGTCATTTGGGTACCATGGAGTGTTACCTTCAAAATCCCTATGTGTGTGTGCATGTGTTTACTGTATGTCCTTTTTGCAGTTCATTCTAGGTAGTAAGAATAGTCAGTGCTTGACATGTTGCCTTCAGATTATTTATCTTTTTTTTTTTTCCATTTGGAAAACCTTTTCTAATATGACTTTCTTTTGATCATATGCACAGTTTTAAAGATATTTTAAACTGAACATAAGTGATAATGTGACATTAACCTTTTCCTCAAACGCTTCAAAAAACAATGCAATATATACCAATGTTACATCTCCTCATGTGCATTGTACCAATGTATTTACATCTCCTCATGCATTAGAAACTATTGCATGCATTTTACTTAGGAAGAACATTCAGTCTGCTTAAATTAAATGTGGTAGTTTGATTCTTTGAAGTGCCAACTTCACTATTTGACTTCTCTTTGGCTGATTTGATATTGGAAAAAATAATAATAATAATTCTTTTTTGCTAATTTACTTTGGCATTGGCATACCACATTTGCTGTGGGTTGTTTATTGGAAAAAAAAGTAAGAAATAGATAGACAAGAAGTTGGTTTCTCTAGGCATCTCGGGCCATGAGAATGAATATTTAACATTAAAGATTTTGAATTAGTTTATTTGCAAGGAATATTTATAATGTCTAAAGATTTTTTTATGAATAAGAAAATTTATAATGTCTAAAAAATTGGCTACAGTAAATTTTAAAAAGTTGATTGTTCTATTGAGAATTTTGTAAAATATACCCTAATGTAATTTTGAATTATTTTTACACTATTTCTTCTTTCTGATGTGTTGTCCTTTGTGATTTCATGCGGCATGGAGTTGGAATGTAGAGAACATTCCATTCTCTGTATTGCAATGTTTTTCTATTTTTTCTTCTTTCTGATGTATTGTACTTTGTGATTTCATATGTCATGGATTTGGAATAAATAGTTGAGATCATTCCATACTCTCATTGCAATGTTTCTTTCTATTTTCTGACACTCTCTTTCTTTTCCCGATTGGGCAGTGGTCAACTTAACCCTGATTGATCTACCTGGTTTGACAAAAGTTGCTGTTGGTATGTTATGTGCCTAATCACACTTCTGTTTACTGTAATTGGAGTCTACAACTAAGTCTTTCTAATTTTGAACAGAGGGACAACCTGAGAGTATTGTTCAAGATATTGAAAGCATGGTTCGAACTTATGTTGAGAAGGTAATAAGACTTTTTCTTGTTAAATGGTACATTTTTGCATAATGCATGGTAGAGCATTTCATTTTGGTGAGATCCATGGTATTTCACTGAAACAGTTATTCTACTTTTGATTCTTTTAATTAGCCGAGATCAGTTTTTGGATCCTTTTTTGTTTGTTTCTAGTTACTGGACCGGTATTACAGTTTCTTTTAAGTGCACATTTTTATGGTTTTCTAAATAGACTGTTCTTTTTTGTTATCTTGCATCTTTTTCCTTTCTTGAATCATGCCTTTTTTCCATCCTCTGTCGTCTCCAGTTGTTTTGTCCTGTCATATTTGGTTATTCTGTGGGCATTTTACATGTTGCATATGTTTTCATCCGAAAATTCTAATGTGTCACATTATTTTTGTTGAATTGATGACCATGAACTTTTTGTAGCCTAATTGTATCATTCTAGCAATATCTCCAGCCAATCAAGATATTGCAACGTCAGATGCTATCAAACTTGCTAGGGAAGTCGATCCCACTGGTATACCCTTTTTGCTGCTTTTTGCAGATCTTTTTACTTTTTTTTCTTTGTTTAGCCTTTCCTAATGAGTCCCTGTTTCTTAATTGTACAGGTGATCGGACCTTTGGTGTGTTGACTAAGCTGGATTTGATGGACAAAGGAACTAATGCATTGGATGTAAGATCTCTGTGTGTGTGTCTCTAAAGACACCCATCTTTTATTCGAGTCATTAGGATCTGGTCTAGCTCTGCATTTAATTGTTAACATTTTTAATTGAACTTAAGTAGTTGGGGTTAACACGTCATTGAGTAGAATTGCAATCAAAGAAGAATAGTTTTTCAGCAGATATTTTTTTCCTCTGTTGACAATTTTACTTGCTCGGCCTTATACATATTTTGTATCCCCTCAGGTTCTTGAAGGAAGATCTTATCGACTTCAACATCCTTGGGTTGGAATTGTGAACCGTTCACAGGCTGACATCAATAAAAATGTTGACATGATAGTTGCAAGGCGCAAGGAACATGAGTACTTTGCAACCAGTCCTGACTATGGGCACTTGGCCAGTAAAATGGGCTCGGAGTATCTTGCAAAACTCCTCTCAAAGGTTTTTTTATGTGTACCTTCATTGAATATTAAGACAATTATTTTCATAGGCTTATCAACAGATGTTGTGATCTTGTTTTCAGCACTTGGAGTCTGTAATTAGGGCTCGTATTCCAAGTATAACATCTTTAATAAACAAAAGCATTGATGAACTTGAGTCAGAGATGGATCATCTTGGTCGACCTATTGCTGTTGATGCTGGGGTAAGTGGCAGGAAGCTGTCGTAATTTTTTTTTAACAAGAAGCTGCTTTTTCTTACCTGAACCCATATGTGAATAGGCTCAATTGTACACTATCTTGGAAATGTGTCGTGCATTTGAACGGATTTTTAAGGAGCATTTGGAAGGAGGGTAAGACATTTATTAACTTTTTCTTTCTACTTCTGTTAATCATTGATTTTATGGACGTTTGTTTGTTGTAAAAGCAAATTCTGTGAAACCCAAGGTCCCAAAGTTTTGATATTTGTCCTGTCTGACATTGCCACTGGTTGGAGTGGATGCAATCATGTGGTTGATCTTGTTGTGTACTCTGAACTCCTTTGAGAGAGATTATGGTGAAATAATTTCGACATATTCTTCATCCACAGTAAAGGTGACAAAAGGCTGACCTTTTGTTTGAAACAAGTTTACATGTCAATTATGGATGACACCATTCGTGTCTGTTGATAATTTTTCTGGTTGCTGGAACCTTTTACTCATAGCCCAGCTATACGGTGATCAATGTAGTGATCTGTTTGAGCTTTTCAAATGATTTCCTAACTAGATGTTAAATCGATCAAGTATGACAATTCTCAGTCAAATGATATTCCTTGTGTTACATATTTTTCAGCATTGCTAGATCTTCTACTGTCTTAATTTTAATTGCATTCCTCTAGTATATTATTTTTATATTGGAATTCTTTTTTCAAGTTTAGGCGGCCTGGAGGTGATCGGATTTATGGCGTTTTTGACAACCAGCTTCCCGCTGCTTTAAGGAAGCTTCCATTTGATAGGCACCTCTCTCCACATAATGTAAGGAAAGTGGTTTCAGAAGCAGATGGTTATCAGCCACACTTGATTGCCCCTGAGCAAGGTTACCGGCGCCTAATTGATGGGGCACTTAATTATTTTAGAGGCCCAGCTGAAGCTTCTGTGGATGCTGTAAGTTGTCTTGTTATTCACAGTTGTTCATCATCAAGTTTCTGCTGGAGTGCCTTGCCAATTGTTGCAGTAGTCTGTCGTGATCTAATTTGGAGAATTTTCACATGACTGACTTAGCTACTGCAATGTAGGTTCACTTTGTTTTGAAAGAACTTGTGAGGAAGTCAATAGGAGAAACTCAGGTGAAATTCAGGGAAATGACTGGCAGTTATTTACTTCAATAAGTGCTGATATTCTTTTAATGAGGAGTATTTATATTGATGTTTGTGACTATATAGGAGTTGAGGCGCTTTCCAACTCTTCAAGCTGAAATAGCTGCTGCTTCTAATGAGGCCCTGGAAAGGTTTCGTGAAGATGGTAGGAAGACAGTTGTTCGAATGGTGGACATGGAATCTTCATATTTGACCGTGGATTTCTTTAGAAGACTCCCCCAAGAAGTGGAGAAAGGAGGAAACCCAGCTGCCTCAACCACAGACCGTTACGCAGAGGGTCACTTTAGGAGAATAGGCTCAAATGTGTCCTCTTACGTGGGCATGGTGTCGGAGACACTTAAGAACACGATTCCTAAGGCTGTGGTTTTCTGTCAAGTTAGGGAGGCCAAACAGTCATTGCTAAATCACTTTTACATGCAAATAGGGAAGAAAGAGGTACTCTCTCTCTCTCTCTCTCTCTCTCTCTCTCTCTCAAGCACACATGTTATCCTATAGTCTAACCCCCTATGAGGTGTTATATGATATGTTGGTTTGGAGGATCATTGATGCATTATGGTACCCTTTTTTTGATGTTCTCAACATTTAATTGGATTGTGATAAAGAATAAAAAAATCTTGTTATTAACTCTTTTCATCAATTGTCAAGATGTATCCTGAAGCATTGATAACCTCTGTTACTTGTGTGTGTGTGTGTGTATATATAGGCACTTCATTGAGTAATTTAAATTGGAAAACCTCTCACAATTGGGTAATTAATTATGTTGGCAACTATTTCAGGGTAAGCAGCTTTCACTATTGTTGGATGAAGACCCTGCATTGATGGAGAGGAGGCAACAGTGTGCAAAAAGGCTTGAATTATATAAGGCAGCAAGGGATGAGATTGATTCGGTATCATGGGCTCGCTGAGATGTATTGTTGTTCGGGGAGGCCTTGTATTATAGTTATCGATACAGAGGATCAGGTTCTTACTGAATTTGTTTACTTCTTGGATGGCTCAGAGACCCCCCTGTCTTAATTATTGTATTTCGTTGTGCTATTTTTGCATACTAGTGATGTATTGTAAACCTGATTTATATTTTCCTTGTGTAATATATTAGAGTGATATAGCTTAGTTTCGTTTACAGTTTTCTTTTTCAGTTTTTTCTCCCCCCTTCCCCTCCCGTCATTGAATTGTAGTCTACTAATGACTTGTGGAAATCGTACAACTTAGGCCGAAGGCAATGCAGTGGAATATGAATCGAACTGATCATTCTTTGCCTGATTAGGTCGGATATTCAAAGCTGGCTGTGTCTTCCTTTTCTATGCCATGTTGACTACTGTTCCAGATTTTGAAGGCATTTGCCAACTTATTGGATATGTCAAAGGCTGCTGGCGGAGAAAAATGACGGAAAAGAAAAGGAACAGAGGTATTTCTCTCCCTTATCCCCCATTTGCGGTTTGTCTAAGGGCCAAATTCCAACCTATTCTGAATTTATTTGTTGGTACCAAACCGAACCAAGGGTTACTTTTGGGCTGAAGTGGTGTCAGAAGTATAGATGAAAAAGGAGTTATTTATTCAAACAAAATAACACAGAACCGATTAATTTGACTCTGATATGCCCAATCGCCTAAATGAGTGAACTGAAAATATGGAACGAATACAGAACTGCTATAAATGCCACTTATTTCACATATTACGAGTATCTCTTCTGAATTATGAAGACAGGGCATAGTGTTTCAAGTTGTTAGTGTCGTTATCACTTTTTTCTCCAATTCTTCCAATGCTCTGTCCATTTGGGTCATCAAAATCCTTAAAGAGGCTCCCACCGTCAATGCTTTTTCAGGCATCCTGGCTGGCTACCCCAGCTTCATCCAGAAACAATCGCCTTCCAAAAGCCAAAACAATATTAGTCACATGTCAAATGCCTATCTATTTAATTATATAAAAGCCAAATTTTAATTGCTTACTTTGGCATTCAATCCAAAATATTCGGTTTATCTGCCACGCAGAGTTCTATTTGTACATCACAAACCTGCAAACATGCAAAGCCAAGCGGTAAGTTGCAAACGATGCAATGGTCTGTCCCTCAAAATCAAAAGCGGTGTTATCCAGATTGTATGAGAAAGTATGAGAATCCCACCTTCGTTAAATCATTCCCACCCGAGTTTTGCTTTTTGCATTCGGATTTCGATGATGCCACTTGGTGATGGCAAGAAACAGTTGCAAACGGTGCAATGGTCTATCCCTCAAGAGCAAAAGCGGTGTTATCCCGATTATATGAGAAAGTATGAGAATCCCACCTTCATCTAAATCGTTCCCACCCGAGTTCTGTTTTTAGCATTTGGATTTTGAACATGCCGCTTGGTGATGGCAAGAAACCCAGAATGCAAATTCAAAGAATTCAAGGAAAGAGAGAAATCAAGGAATCAACCCAGTTTCAGTAGGTTGACCATTGCCACCCTATTCTCTCATCATCATCATCGTCAAAAGGGTTGTTATTGGAATTTGGGGTTATCAACATAGGTTCTGAAGCAGTTCGTCGTGTAGGTTTAAAAGTTTGCTTAGCCTTAGATTTAGTATCTAAATCAAAAGGGTTAGAAGACGGAAATCCAAGATCCATGATCTTCTACTTAGAAACCTTATTCACTGGTGATTTAAAAAATCCAAGCATTTGATAATAAACAGAGATTCCTTTGCAAGTTGAAGAATTTGCTCAATTTTTCTCTCATCATGGGCTTTGATCTGAGACCCTTGGAGGCTATGCTCTTTAAACCAAGTTGAAGAAGCGCAACGTAAACCTGTACGGAGTGAGAAACCCGTGAGGAGAGAGAAGGCCCAACGCCGCCTTAGTCCGGCAAGTGGCTGCTCACCGCCAGCACAAACTTCATAGCCGGCCTCAGGCGACTCCGCCAAGAGGCTTCCAGCACGATTGCGACCTGTTTTTGCTTTTGCTCTGTCCTTTACGGCTCCGCTTCGGCAGCGGCCATCCTCGACAGTTTCAGTCACTGTTGCCTCGGTCCTCACCAGAAAGCTGGTTGTAGTTGAACCAGGTCCTACGGCGGAATCAACTTGGTTGGCCAATCGTATGGGCTGTCTCGCATTCGGCTCCGTGTGAAATATTCAAAAGTGTGCGGAAGTGGAAGTGACTTAAGTGTTTAAGAGAGATGACGTCCCCATTCAATCAGAGTACAAGGTGTAACACAGTATCATTTTCACACCAGTTTCTGATTAGGTAAATGCTTCCTCTATTTCTTTCTTATTTTTAATGATTTTCCTTTAAATCGATTTTAGTTTCTTCTGATTTTATTCAATGTTTTGTTGTTAGAAATTGGAACTTTAAATTTTTAGTTGTGCAGGAATTTTTTATTTTTAGGACATACTTTCAACTTTTCTTTAAAAACTAAATCGCGTCATGAAATTGACAAGGTGAAACATATGTTTTCTCTATATCATATTAATATAATCTATTTTATATTGTTTTAAATTAAACAATCATATATATATTACATTTTTAATATTATAAATTGACTATTAAATATTTATTGATAAAGTGAACTCTTTTATATATTCATGTTATATTTTTTATATACATTTTTTTAATAATTATGAAAATGATTATGTATAATAAACTATTTAAAATTATAAAATTCAACATAAATAACGATTTGCGCATTTCGCGGGTTATAAGCTCGTCTATATAATGCTGGTGTATATGAAAAGCAAACAATTCTGGGAGCAAAACCTGAAGCACAAAGGTGTGTTTATTCCGCATACCATGGTAGTTTTACTCAACCATTACAGTAAAATGCTATCTTAGAAATGATCAGTGCTAGAAATTACACTACTATCCCGACATTATCTCTATTGACATAGCAGTGTTTTAAAATCATTAGATTTTTCAACAATGATTGATAAAGGACTACTAGACACTGCAATGTCAGCATAGCAGGATGAAGATGGTGTAGTGTAGTTTCTAACATTTTCCTTCATTAATTTACTCAACGAAGAATAGCCAACATTGCTTGAACAAATAGCAATAAAGATGCAGAAAAGCCATACCTAGTTTGAATTTACGTTGTTAAACATGAGATCATTAATTTTGTTGATGCCAATATCAGATATGGGCTCAATTGGTCGATCATCTCCATCCATTGAAGGAGTAAAGCTCAATGGTTCTCTACTGAATTCATCTGCAGAAGCGGGAGCAGGTTAACGTAGACTTGAAAAGAACAAGCATTTCCAAAACTAAGAAAAGAAAATTTACAATAGAAGCAAAGAGGGCTAACACAATTCTGTTATTGCCTTCATAATACTCATATAATAAGAGAATAAAAGTCAATGGTATTGATTGAAAACAAAGGCCAAACTTCCTAAACCTCAAAGAGATCTTCAAATATATCAATGATAATGAAGGCTAGTTGAGGCTTACCAAACATCGTGTTTAAGGAAGTTGGGTAAGGAGTCGACATAAAGTTAAGACCAACATAAAATCCCAATGCTAATACGATTGTCATCATAACATAAACTGACCCTGCCAATGCCCAATGCCTGAAAAAAAAAGGATAAAGTTGACCTCACAATCTCAAAGTATAAATAAATTCATCCATCAAGCCGATGAAGAGACTATTATGCAAGAAAGAACTTCAAAAATTTTACTTATCGAAAAGAATATCTTAAATTCAGACTGTTCTCACTCAAACATTTTTCAGATGTTAGGATTTGTTAAGTCCAAATTCACCAGATGTCACCAAGTTTCCCAAATCATTTTTGTTTCTTGTTAGAGCTTCTGAAAAATTAGAGAGCCATTCCAGCACTATTGTTTTCACTTCCAAATTTGATCAAAAAATTCAGGTATGATTGAGCAGACCATACACAACTAAGCTCTACTGATTTAGGTTTCCTCAACGGGAAAGGTGCATATAAGATTTTCTATGCTAAGAAAACATAGCACAGAAACCAATCTTAAAATACCTGCTAGGATAGTAGAAGATTCCGATGTAATGTAGCCAAGCCTCTGGAACATATGCCCATGCCAAGAAAATAACTGCCCCAGCAATAGAGTTCAGAGTTGTATGAGATTCCACAGCAATGGACAGGAAAATAAATAAATAAATAAACCAGTACGCTGGCATTAAGATTTTTGATAGAGAAAAGAACAATTCAGCGACTGCATGCAATCTTTGCAGTAAGATTCGATTTTTTATATATATAGAAAATAACAATGAAGCTGTCAGTGTGTTTCTGGTAATAAATATGCATTTCCCGTATGTCAGCATGACAACAAGGTCAAGCCAATTTCAGAAATAGCATCAGATTCATTGATTGAGAACATTTTNTGAATCAACTTGTAACAGATAAGAATGAGGCTCATAAAAAGAATAATAATAGTGTTTCATCCCTACAAGTAAGTTAACATCGGAAAGTCGTTGTAAAGGTGCGATAACCAGAGCAAATAGAATAACTGGGCGTCTCAACTCAACCAAGTCTAAACATAAAGTAAAAGCATGATATATGAAGTGAACCTGTCGCCACAACGGTAGTTATGGAGCCTACGAATCCATAAACTTCTGATGGCTTCGGACCATGTTTGCCAGACACTCCAAATCCAGGAGCCTTCTCATCCGCATCCAGAGAGGAAACAGTTGCCCTCCTCTTCTTTGACAGACTGTGAATTCTCCTAGGACTACTTACAGAATGAGGATCTTCCATGGCTTGCAATTTTAAGAACCTAGCAGTCCAGCACACTTGAGGCGCACCTTATTGAATGTCAAAATTCTTCGCTGGAAGTAAAGACACACAGATGCTGTGGAGACCAGAAACAACGCTCCGAGGGAGACCGGAGAGAACGGTACTATGAATCGGCCAAAGGTTGACGATGGGAGACGCTTTACTGAGAGGAAGGAGAGAGCGAGGAGGTTCCTCCGCGTGGACGCCATTGGGCCTGTGCAAAAAAACCGAATATCCGATCCGTCCGAATGAATAGACCCGACCCGACGTGACCAAGACAGTTCAAACAAGCTTTCGGATCGAACCCGTCAAACACTGATTTCAACCGACTAACGTTTAAGGCCCCGCTTGGATACACAGATGAGATGAGATGAGATGAGATGTTTTGAATAGTAGTTGAATGAAATATTAATAGAATATATTTTTTAGTATTATTTTTATGTTGAAATTTGAAAAAATTGAATTATTTATTATATTTTTGTATGGAGATTTGAAAAAGTTGTAATGATTAAGATGAGATGAGATGAGATAGTAGTTTTGTGTAAACAAACGGGGCCTAAAAGAAAAACTCACTTAAAGCTTTTTCATATCAACCCTAGCCGCTAGCTCTCTCATTCCCTTCGTCATCTCATCTCCATTTGACAGAGTCGTAAGCTAAGATTATGGCCTGACGTTTCCATTTTTACTCGTGACGGGTGAGAGAGAGAAATCAATGACGTCAAGGCAGAGAACCCCGAGATGAGTAGGATGATCTGGTTCGTGGTATCAGCAAATACTTGAGGTTGAAGATATACCACAAGAGGGGGCCTCTGGGCCATCAAGGCCAAAAACGATGGCGTTTTCCTCGCCACAGTGCCAAACCCAAGGCAGCCCTTCCAGCCGAAAAGCCCCCCAAATTCTATCCTATGGAAGATGTCAAGAAGCCCCTCTTCAACAAGTGGAAACCAAATACCACTAAGCTGGGCTAGTTTACTCTGAGTACCGTGCTAATCATACTTGTTGGGAGGTTCATGGGAAAGAGAGTCATTTTCCTAAAGCAGCTTCCAACTGGATTTCTTTTGATCCATTAAGCTCAAAGTGATCGTTCTGGTTGGCTTCAAGTTTGAGGATTACTCAGAAAAGAAAATGTGGGCAAAGGTAGAATAACTAGACGGGGGTTCTTTAAGTTGGGAGGAAGATGCCCAGGAAAACTAAGCAAGTTCACCATGTCCCAAAAACAGATAGAGAGAGAAGAAGGGGATGAGATAATGGGAAGGTAGCAAGGAATAAACTGATTTACTTTTACATCACTTTAATGGCAGTAAGTCCTTTTAGGTATTTTTTGTATTCTTATCTTTTTCGGATTCAATAAATTAGAGAGAGAGTAATGAGAGGAATGGGAAGAAAAAGTGTCTGATACGGAAATGATAATATCGAGTTGTAAAAACGAATTGACCCGATTCAAAGTGATCGGATCGGGTCACCCGAATGTAAGTCAGGTCGGGTTGGATTTAAAAACCATCTAAAATGATTGGGTTGCAGGCCTAGACGCCAATACTAATAACAACAAAATTTGGCATCCACTACCGGTTTTGTAAAAAGCAAAGAAACGCTAAAAAGTTGTAATGACAGTATAAGTTAAATTAAAAAGTATTGAGAAAATAAAAATTATATTTTAATATATTATCTTATTTTATATAATTATTATAATTTTTGTATAAAATATAATAAATAATTTAACTTTTTCAAATTTTAAAATAAAATTTATATTCTAATAATATTTTATTCAACTTTTTATTCTTATATTATCTGATCTTAGCCAAATGGGATAAAAAATACTCTCATTTATTACGAAATTAAAGAGACAAGCCAGTATTAGCCATAGTTGCAATTTTTTTAGAGGTGCTACCTGTACCATACGGTGCGAGGGCACTCCCTTCCCGCATGGAACGGTGGTGGAATTTTCACTCTTGTGGTGTAGGGGTGAAGTATCCTATCCGAATATCGGGGTGCAATGGGTGGATACCTTATACGTTTGACCCCTACACCCCTAAATGGACCATGGGCCCAAATGTTGTTTTTGGGCCATGGCCCATTTCATTGTTTCTGGGCCATTTTGGACCTAACAATGAAAAAAATATATAATTTTTTAAATAGCAATAAATTGAATTTATAATTAAAAAAATATAAATTAAGAGAAAAAATATTAAAGGAATACTACTAATACTCCTAAATCCTAACTCTCAAGCTATTACAATTTACAATAATAGAATTTATAATAAAACTATAATAACTAAACTATTACAATAATACAAATTAAGATAAAATAATTACAAAATTAAAAACATAAAAGGGATATTGCGATTGTATCAACGTTACAAAAAACTGAATATATAAAATCTAAATACAATTGAACATAAATGATAATGAGGAATTATATGCATTAGTCACTATTCACTTTCACACTCCACACTTATAGTTTCTTTTTTCATAGGGTGTGTATGTATTTTTCATAAGATATGTGAGTGTTTTTCATAAAGTGTGAGGTGTGTAGTAGTGAATAGTAAATTATAAGAATCATTTTCTAAATGATAAAGTGAGCTTTTTGAACTGTGAACTTTGACTTTGACATTTTGAATGGGTGGCCAAAGAAATAGAATTTAGTGTTGCTTGCTATGAGTCGTGAGATCATAAATCTGAAATATTAACAATTGAATAGGAAATTAATTAGAATTATAAACAAAAAACAAATGAAAAAATTACAAATTAAAATATGATTAACGAATATGAAATGGAATCAAGATGCGACATTGAAAATATATCATTTGAATTTTGACTTGGAATTAGGATTGAGGCTTGAGGTGTGCATATGATAGTAAGATATAAAAACAATTAGATACCAAAAATTATATAAATACAAAAAAAGGCAATACAAATTGTACAAACATATGATAAATGACAATGTTGGGTTGGGATCCAATACGGTGAAGTCATACTACAGTGAAAATAAACGTCATATAATGTAGGGCTACAACAATTAAATTTGAAATTAATACTGATGAAATATATATAAATAAAATGAAATCAACTGATCACTAGATCCAAACTGATCACCGCCTTACTCCTTGTTGGCTTTATTAAAGTCAAGAACATCCAGAATATGAATTTGAGTTACTTTGATCCAATTATGCGTACAAATCAATGCCTCTACAGTCTTAGGGGACAAAGAATTTCGAAATTGATCTAATATGTGTCTTCCGGTAATAAAAGCTGACTCTGAGACTACAGTGCTAATATGGATGACTAAAATATTGCAGGCTATCTCTCCAAGAATGGGATACTTCACGACATTAATCTTCCAGTTAATATATCAAACCCTTCCGTATATGGGAGAAGATCCTCTACCAAATATCAATCTACCTCCAGCTTTGCTTCTGTAGATTGACGGACTAGTTGGAGGTTCTGTGAAAGGCTTTGGGCCTACACTAACCTATGCTTTTTTCCTGTCATGACTTCTGGAGGAGGTGTTGGGGTAGGTGTAGGTTTAGGTGCACTATCACCCCTGATCACAGTAAACTCATCAAACAATCTACCGATGATATCTCTTACCATGTCCCCAATAAGCTCAGCCTATACAACCCTATACACAAGTCTCAAACCATATACCATGCTATCAATCTTAAGTTTGGGGTAAAAAACAACAGCCAAATATAACAAAATATCTTGTCTTCTTAAATCTCCAAAATACTTGTCATATTTGACCCTCACCATCAATGTCATCTTCCGCATCCTAGTATGGTTACTCATACACATCTCATCAAATTCTTTTTTCACCCTACATATTTGTTGAGATTGGATGTAGGGTACAAAGAACCAGAGATTTTTAATGTCACCTTGTAGAAAAGCTTTGAAAAATATACAAATATAATAGAGATTTTTAATGTCACATTGTAGAAAAGCTTTAAAAAATATACAAACATAACAACCATCATTATCAGTAGGCTTTCCTAATTCTCGTGCTCATCAAAATATCTAACATATTGGATGTCTTCATCACCCAATAATTCAAAAGCTGCCTTATATTTTTGCGCCGCCTCTAATATTAAGAAAGTTGAGTTCCATCTTGTATAAACACCAGTACAAAAATTCTTATTGGATGTTATGCCTACGTTCCTTGCAACAATTTTGAATTTATCCAATATAGCAGAAGAATATCTCACAAATATCACAATGATTCTGACTCACGCAATCGAGTCATCAACATCTTTTAAGTTATCAGATACAATTAAATTCAAAATATGTTCAACACATCTAACATGCAAACAATCACTACCCAATATTGTCTTATTCACCTCTCTAAGATAGGTTTTAAGATATCCCAATGTGATATCGTTAGACGATATATTATCAACTGTAACCTTCGAAACTCGTATCAACCTTCACTCCTTTATTGCGGCCTCTAAGGTCTTTCCAATCATCTTACCTTTGCGATTAGAAATTAGAAAAAAATTTCACAATTTTTTTATGTAGTGCCCAATCACAGTCAATGAAATGTACAGTCAAATACATGTAATTAAAATTTTGGATGGATGTTCAAGTATCGGTAGTGAGACAAACAACTTGACCTACCAATTGACCTCTCAACAAATTTTTCTCCTTTTTGATAATATTTTTTAATATCCTTTGCCACAGTACGACGATAATGAATATTAAACTTAGGTTCAAAGTAATATGAATATTCTTGGAATCCTCTCCTCTTCACAAACTGAAAATATAACTTGTCCATAATAACCATACGAGCTAACTTTATTCTACACTCATTGTGGTCATATTTAGTATACCCCTTCAACGTAGAACCCCCACTACGCTCATACACCATTTTTTTTAGTTCAATCTCTAGTCTAGATTGACTCTTCTTTTGTAACGATCTCAATATTGGACTTTTTTTGTATTATTTTTCTAAGTGCACATTTCATTGTGATGTACCTTATTTCCTATAGTAACATTCATAGAGTTTATTACAGTGGTTACACTTTGTTTGAGGGTTATTGGGATCACCACTTTCTAGTTTGATAAAGTGAGACAAAACTATATAAACATGTTTATTGCTTTGTATGGACTTGGAGGAAGGGAAAGGTTCCATGGGGTTAGGACTAGGTCCGTAGGGTTAGTGCTGGGTGTATGGTTAGGTGTTGGGGTAGGCCCTGTAGGGGTATGACAACCATTACTAAAATCTGAAGGAGTAGTTGAATACATTCTCCAAAACAAGCAACAAATATAAAATTAAAATAAAAACATATCATCAACATCAATAATCAACACATAGGGATTAACAATCAAAACATGCCACTGATCTTTTTATTATTATAATTTGTGCACAATCAAAATATACATCATATAAATGCAAAGAGCCTTCAAAATAACACACATAATTTCAATCATAAACATTCGATGATCAATTGGAAATGCATTATGGGTCTTTACTTTAATCTACAATCATTTGAGTGAAAAATTATTACTTATCTCTTTATCGAATTAACAATTATATTCACATAAATAGTCATCATGTCGATTTGGGATGATCTTAGCAGATAAAAGGTAAATTATAAAGTTTTGGGGTCTGCTCAAAAAATGAAAAGATTTAAAACTTGAATTGGAAATGTAGAACTTAAGTGTAGGAAGAATTGAGAGTTCTTTTCTTTTTCTGGTATTTGGATCCATAACATCTACTAGACTACCACATCTCCAATAATGTAGAGAAACTCTTTTTCCAATTTCGGTTTCCAGACCTTTCACATTTTAAGAAAATAAAGCTATCAATTCAAGATAATACAAAAGACAAAGTCTATCTGTGGTCAGATTCACTATGTACTAAAATTAGTTTATTCTTATCTCAAACAGTGATTCTCATTATAAATAACTCGTTACGAATAATTAATTTTCTTGTACTAAGTAATATCTGATTACGAACCTAATGGAGCATGTGGCAAAGATGACATTGCCAAATCAATTAATGTCATTCAATGGCACCCAAATCAAAGACGTGAATACAAAATCATCATGCATTTCATTTCAGCCAATCTTACAAAAAGCAGAGCAGAGATAAAGCAGCTAATCAGAGGCATCCGAGGAAGAAAGAAAGCAAACCAAAGAGCTAGAACTTACAGCTTTAAGCTTGAGACGAAATATGTGAGTTGAGATTAAAATTAAAAATTAAAATATTATTATAATATATATTTTTGATATTATTTTTATTTTAAAATTTAAAAAAATTAAATTATTTATATAAAAATTTAAAAAAATTATAATAATTGGATAAATATGATAAGATGAATTGAGAAGAGTTATAAAATAAACGATTTCTAAATAAAAAGAAAGAAAAGAAGATAATATAAACAAATGGATAAAAATATGTAGACAAGGAAAAAAGACTTGAAAAATAAAGGCGCTTGTTCTCAAAATCAGTAAATGTGGATGATTGTGCTACTAAATTAATTTAGAAATTTCAATTTTTTAGGAATCCTAAAGTTTAAATCTGAATTTGAAAACTTTAAATTAATTTAAAGGTTTCAAATATGAGACATAGAATCCCACAAGCCCATACGGGAACGGGATAGTAGGCCCCTCCTAAATTTTTTGGAATCCAAACCCGGCCCACTTATTTTCTCTTTTTTCTATATAATCCATTTTTTTCTTTTTTCTCTTCTCTTTTCTTTTTAATCCTGATTCAATTATTGTTTTGAAATCTATACGGTATAGACTATACCTTTCTATTAAACTTATTTTACTTAATATAGGAAATCACTTAAGAATAATTTTATTATAAGAGTCTTTTATATCACACATATTTATACGATATAATTTAATTTAAAAAATAAATTTTAAATTTTAAATTTTATATATCACATAATGATGTATATAATGATGTATGATGTAATCAATAGTTGAATAATAAAAATTATTTTCGGTCAACTCCCGCCCAAAAAGTGTCGGATCTATGAAGCCAACCCCATTCATATTTTATTATAAGAAAAAAGGACACAATTTCTTATTATTTATATAATCTTCACATATTATATATTTTTTATTTTTATTTTTTTTATTAAATATTTAATATATGAATAATGAATAGAAGAACTGAATTAGTTTAAAAAAAATAAATTTTAATTTAAAAAAAAAAATATAATATATAAAAATTAAAAAGATTGTGGAGCATTACTCTTATTATAATAATAATATTTGGACTTGCATGATTAAGGTCAGCTACCTATAAAGCTTAGGATCCACTCAAAGTCTCAAGGAAACTGAAAGGAAGATGGTTTGGCCGTTACAATTACGCTAACTCCTCTTTACTTCTTATTCGGAAAAAAAAAAAAAAAAACTCCACTTTACTTTTATTCCTTCACTTTAAATGCCTATTTTTTTAGAAACAAGTATTTTCCGGAATATTCATTTAAATAATATTAAATATTATAAGATGCAAATAAAATTCTAAAAAAAAAAAACTTTTAATTCCACCGCCGCTGATCAAAACACCTCGGACAATAATGCCCCGTCCTTTGAAAATCTGAGTAATTAATTAATTTATTATTTATTTTTGAGCATCTCTATTTAAGCGTGCTGCGCGGAGTCTTCCTTTGCATCCCCCGCTCTCCTCTCCTCTCCTCTCCCACTGCCCATCAGATCTCTCTTTCTCTTTCTCCATTGTTCTCTCTCTAAAGGTAAGCTATCGGGTGTCTTTCTTTCGTTTTGATCTGTTTAAACTCTGCAACATTCAGTTGATTCGAGCGCTTACTTTCGGTTGAGTTTCTGATCTTGTTTTTTACATAATAATTTTGAGTTTTCTGCCTTGATCTTCGTTTTATATCCAGTTTTTTTCCTTGAGTTTTCAAGATGTATGCTTTGTTCGCTTCTAGGTTGCTAAAAAATAGAGCATTCCGGTTTACCAATGCTGGATCTGTGGAGGTTTTGAATGAGTGCTGGTTTCTAATGAAACGATCTGGTCTCTTATAACTTGGAAGATCGGGATTATTCAGGAATCGTGTGGATAAAAATGGATTTCTTCTTACTATTTGGATATGCTCTTTTTGGCAGAGAATAACAATGAAGCCCGCTAATAACTGATAATCTCTTAATTGGAACTCGTTTCTCAACGTTAAATATACTTTGGTTGTATAGATCTGAGACACACAATATTAGTTTATCTGCTTGCGTGCTTTAAACTCTTGCACTTGGATTGGATGTTGAATGGAAGCTTAGTAGCTCCACTACAAATAATATGACACTAAATGATTCCTGTCCTATGAATTCTCTAACAGCCAGAGGAAATTTTGAAAAAATCATTATTAAACACACATCCCCTCTGGATTAACAGGGTCCAAAACATTAAGGACCTCTAAATTG
This sequence comes from Pterocarya stenoptera, assembly GCA_003123785.1. NCBI lineage: Eukaryota > Viridiplantae > Streptophyta > Magnoliopsida > Fagales > Juglandaceae > Pterocarya > Pterocarya stenoptera. The sequence continues at coordinate 58,278 of QEOT01009476.1, forward strand.
AACAAGCAGTGAGATATTTGTGGCTGGCTATTTGTTTATTTGAATGTAAGTTTTATCATAATTTGAAAATTCAAAAACACGCATGTATGCACTAACATGCATGATACTTTTATAGGGCGCATATGCAGGAGTAAGCGTTTGTATTGGTGTATGTATGCATACATGAATTATGGAAAAGAAGAGAGAATTTGTCATTGATTGTGGACGTGTACAACTGTAACATAGCGAATCAAATAGATATATTTATTTTTTGCTTTTGTTTATGTGATTGTAACTTTGGTTTTATGCAGATAGTATTTTCAAAAACAATTTAGTTGGTTTTCATGGAAACTGTTCTTGAAGCTGCAACCAAGGTATATATGGATTTTGTAAATTCTGGTAGTTATGGGGATTTCTTTTGGAATTTGGGTTAACCAATGCTAATAGCATCTGTGAAGTTTGACCTTCGTGTTCCTACAACCGGTTAGAGTTTTCTAAATTGAGGAAATGGTGATCAATTAGTGTGCTAATCTCATGGATGCGGGAATATGGCTTCTCTTATGAGTCAATTTTTTTTCTGATATGGGGATATATCTTGTGATGATATCGCATAACAAGTTTATTTGAATGCAGGAGGCTAATGGAACTGTAGCTGAGAAGATGCCTACAGTCATTTTTGTTTTAGGTTGGCCCCTTGCTCAAAATGTTTAATTATTGATCTTTCCTACATTTAATTGTACTCTATATGCTTCTGCATGCATCATATTCAAAGAAGAATATCAAAATTTAATTAAATCTGTACTTGGACAAGCCCAGGAAGTGCCATATGATCCAGAGTTTGTTGTATTTGTATATTTATGTCTATGAATGTAGTTGTTTAAATATAAAGGTAAAGGATCAAAGGCATCCACAGCCACCCGGGGCAGGGTTTTAGTTCCTCTCAAATGATGTGCTAGCTGGAATATTTCAATAAGTTTCTTATTTTATCTTATTTGTTTATTCTGTCTATGCGGTAGTGTAACAATTATCTCAGCCAGTCGTGTTCCTTCCATTTCTTCAGCAGAATTCTTGTAGACCTTCCTAAGTTGATTTCTTGATTCTTTTGATTTTCCAGGTGGCCCAGGCAGTGGAAAAGGTACCCAATGTGCAAATATTGTTGAACACTTTGGTTTTACTCATCTCAGTGCTGGTGATCTTCTCCGAGCAGAAATCAAATCTGGTTCTGAAAATGGGTACAATTTATATGAACTACTATCTTTCCTATGTTATCTTTAAAACATAGGAAACATTTTCCTATGTTATATGAATTACATCCCTTTTTTTTTTTGGAAGTAATCAAATACAATATTAAAAAGCACAAAAGGTGTAGTCCAAGTGAGGCATGCGAGAGAAACGCCTAATTAGAAATAGAACAAAAGAGAACTATTTTAAACTATAAAGAAAGATAAAGCCACATTTATAGCGCGCATCAATCTAGGCATGCGGTTTTATAATGTGATATCTTTACCTTTAAAACTTGCATACTATTGAGAATCATAATCTGGAAATGATCTATCACTTTTGCACAGCTGCCTTACCCAGTAGGACTTGTGGTTGGGAAGGGGCTCTCCATATAAATCCACTCCATTGTCATCCCCATTTCTAGAAAATGATCTATACAGTGACACGTTTGTCCTGTGGGTTTGCCCACATGCTTTATTGGATTCAATAAGCCCTTTGTGTTGCATGTGGACTTTATTTTTGCATGCTTGTTTGTGCACTGCTCCAAATGTCTTTTTAATTTTGTTGTCATTTTTTGCTCGTTTTCGTATTATTCTGCTTAGTATTCTGATGTGGATGCTGGATGTTTTATAATGTAATATATTTTTTCTGTACACCTTAGTAGTTAATACATCTTATGATTTACAGCACCATGATTCAGAACATGATTAATGAAGGAAAGATTGTTCCCTCAGAGGTAACCATTAAGCTTCTCCAACGAGCAATGGCAGAAAGTGGTAATGACAAATTTCTTATTGATGGTTTTCCTCGTAATGAGGAAAATCGAGCAGCATTTGAGGATGTTGTAAGTCATTTTCTTTTACAGTTTGATCCTTCTTATAGTTGATATCCCAGTTTGGATTCAAGAATCACTCCAACTCATCTCATTTCATCTCATCATTACAATTTTTCCAAATTGTCACATAAAATATAATAAACAATTCAACTTTTTCAAATCTAAAAACAATAATAATATCAAAAAATAATATTCTAACAATATTTTATTCAACTTTCATCTAAAGCCATCCATCTCATCTCACTATCCAAACCTCACTTAATGAAGCTAATTTTTCATTATGCCTTCTTTTTAAGTGCTGTTATATGTGATGACTATACAGACAAAAATTGAGCCAGCTTTTGTCCTGTTTTTTGATTGTTCTGAAGAAGAGATGGAGAGGCGGCTTTTGAGTAGGAACCAGGTTAGACAATTGTGCTCTCTCTATGTTTATAATATCATTCATCTGTTTAATTCTATCTTTCCTATATTTTTTTCTTAGTCTTAGTTATGTATATTTTTTTCTGTTCTTATCCCTTTTTTCTGGGTAATGAAGGGAAGGGAAGACGATAACATTGAAACAATTAGGAAGCGGTTTAAGGTTTTCTTGGAGTCTAGTCTCCCTGTGATTGAGCATTATAACTCAAGGGAAAAAGTTCGGAAGGTAGTCTTTTATTGTTGTTCTGACTTCGATATTTTTAATTTTTGGATGAATATTTATGAGCATTTATCCTGATACACATTTTGTGCCTTCATCCACAGATTGATGCTGCAAGGCCTGTTGAAGAGGTTTTTGAGTCCGTTAAAGCTGTTTTTACCCCAAAAGATGAGAAGGTACACCATAGTCATGCTTGATTTAATAAACAGATCCTGTTTCAGGTTGACTTTTTTCTTCTTATTGATATTGCGTGGCATTTGCAGGCTGTTTGAGTACTGCTTATTCACATGGAATCTCAGACAATATCTAGTGAGGTAAACTGAACTTCTAAGAATTCTATACATTTGTATATGAAAAACGTCATACTGTAAAAATTCAACTGTCACCTCAAAGGTTGAACTTGGTTCATTTTGTGCCTTGTTGACTTCGTAAGAATTTGGGATCTGCCACTGAAATTAGAAGTTGATTATAGTTTTGAAGGCTATTTTTTTATAATCTATGATAAAGAATACGCATTAAGCATCAACTCCAATTATGGTTTTCTTCTTCTAGGTAGGTCAGGATTGAAAAGTAGCACTGTTCATCTGGGTTCTGACCCGGGAATCTGGATATACCCGAACCGGAACTTGGATTGGGTTAACCCGGGATGGAACCCGGATTTTTTTAAATTTGTTGAAATGTAATAGCAGGCCAAGCAGAAAAGAAAAAGTAGCACGTAGATTCTATCAAATAAAAAAAAAGAAAAAAAAGAAAGAAAACAGCATGTAGAAATGTAACGTTGAGGAACTCGGAAGAGTCTTGGAAGTTGGGAAAAACAATTAAAACACACAGAAGCCCCATCTCTATCATCTGCTGCACTAAAAAGGAATTGAAAAGCACTTGTCTCGTGTTGCATTTCCATCGTTGTTGTCTTCACCTTTGTCAAATTCTTTCTTGGCATCCACTTCTTTGTCGTTATCAATGTAGAAGCTGTGATCCGAGACTGAGTTCTTCATCTTCCTGTCTTAGATCTTTGACTCTGCAAAACTCGTACACATTAAAAAACCTTTCAATGACTATGCAAAACTCTGCATGCATTGGGATGTCCATGTTGTGCTTTTCATTCCAGCAAGGATAGCTCGCGTCATCCTTGTTCATCTCTGTTTTGCAAAAGGGCTGCGAATCCATTCGGATTACGGCGAAAACATTCCACTTGATGGGTTTCCTGTTGTTTCGTATATCTTCACTGGAGATCACTGTGATCTCAAGGGTGTGGGATGCCATGCTAAACATGTCGATCGAAGAAATAAATATTTATATGTAAAGCTCATGGTGACTGTGACCGTGAGCTTTGTCACCGGCAAATGCGTACGTATTGATAAAGCTATCCATAATGAGTCTGAGAGGAACGGGTTGATCGGAGTTTGAATTCTGAGAGTGGATGAGAGATATGGCGTTGAGGGCGTGGAAGAGAGATTGAAGCATGAGATTCGGTTGATGTGTCTGCGGTAAAGAGTCGTTGGTCTCTGCCATTGTTTGAGGTTCCAATGAGAGGGGAGACGAAATGCTTTTTTTGGCGTTTTAATAGAGGAAACGAACGACCCAATCAAGAGAAGGAAGACAGAAACATATACGTGGTTTGTGTGTTTGTTCGAAATTTTGAACCAACGCTCTGGAATTGCTTTCTGTTTTCGGATTGAATGCACAAGGAAACAAAACCTGGGTAGTGGGTTTAAAGCCAGGTTCTGGGCTTTAAATCTGGTACCCGACTCGGATGTACTTGGGTATTATCATGCGGGTATTGGCCCGGATTTAATCCGGGCTGGAACCCGTAATTGAAATCCAGTTATTTGGGTTCCGGACCGGGTTGAGAAAAAACCCGGCCCAAATGAACAGACTTATTGAAAAGGCTTCGTATCTGACTCAAATCACGATTCCCCCCCCCCCCCCCCCC
>QEOT01009477.1:0-20018 GCA_003123785.1 Pterocarya stenoptera
CATTATTCGATTCAGCTCGACTCAATTACAGTGTTGATCGTCTTACGGCATGCGTGCCGACAAAGTTGATTAGGTTGTGAATCCAATTTGAGTTTATCTAACATGCTTACTAGAGATCGATGATGTCGCTGGATGTCTGATGCTTGTTTTGTTATGTTTAAAAGAAAGAAAAGGCAGATGTGAACAAAAACAAAAGTTGTCATAGAAGGTGTAAAAGAAAGGAGCCAATGTGAACAAGAGCGATATGATGAATGTGAACTTTCTTTCACATAGAGAATCAGTTACTTTGTGGACTACTGCACCCTTTTCACTAAACTCCAAAGGAAAATACGTGCTAAACGTGAGAATTTATTTATTTTTTGGTTTTACCCCCTTTTACTTTTCTCCACCAGAAGTTGTTGTCACCAATCTTTTTTTTTTTTCTCTTTTGCACTCAATTATCCATATGCTCTTAAAAAAGAGAAGTGATAATTATACAACCAATTCACAACTTTGTAATAAAATAATCATTTTTTAATTCAATCACATCAAAGTCGAAGAAATCTTAAAAAATAAATAAATATTTTATTAGGTAGTTGTGTAATAGTTGGATGTTTATATTTTTGTTAGGAGGAAAGAGATGGTATTTTCCAATATTGAGAATCAAATTAGACTTTACAATGTGCAATCCTCTACACTGTTAAAAATTAAAAAATAAAAATAAAAAAGAGAGAGAGAGAGAGAAAAAAAACTAAATTAATGAACATGGAATCCAAACCAACCATGAGACATAAAATGGAATTTTGGGAAAAAGAAACTACAATTTTCCAAGGTTTGTCTTATCTGTGCTTTAGGATTAGGACATGAAACAGACACCAGCAGTATTATTCTGCTTCGTGCCAAAGAAATCCAGTATGATAGATTTTCACTTCTCTTTATATGTGGAAAGGACACATTGAAATGGAGATCAAGAAAAATGCAATCTTCCTGTGTACTTGTAACTTTCATGTAAATTCTTGTATTGTTATTATTTATCTGTTTTTTCTTGATATTTCTACAAAGGGTGGATCTTGGGGATGAATTTGGTAGGCCCAAATTCCCAACAGGAACATCAACAATGAAATGTGTTTTACTGAGTAGATAAGAAAACAAGTTTCTGGACTAGAAAAGATAGGTTAGAAATACTGAATACTCAAGAACTTGAGTTTCAAGATCTATACAGATATAGGATCAGAAAAGTTTGCTCGACGACAGGCAATAATTATCAAAAACCAGCAACAATAGTACCTTATAAGTTTGAAAGATGATTTTAATTGAAATGGAGATCAGGATCGTGTTCCGATCAACCAAGATGGATGAGTTAAACCATGAAATTTGTAGTAGGTGGCCCGTGTGTTTGATCTAGTTCTAGATGGAGACGTTGCTAGGATCATCAGGGGCCCCTGTCATCAGACAGTTCGTCAAAAGGTTCTCCAATTGTTCATAATTGCACGAATGTGGCTTTCCTTGACAGATTCCCCATGCACTATAATGTGAACAGGTGTGCGCACACTGCTAATTATATATATATATATAAAATATCAGGTGGAAATTAAAGAAATTAAAAGCACCTTTATATTTCTTGTAGAATATATATGTATACGGCCACCTTATCATAATTTATTTTTGAAATCACGTTGAAAGTCCTATTTACAGGAAAAGAAAATGCCATGGAGCATTGGAGCCCACTCTTCTGAATTTATAAAATTATCCTAATGTCTAGCTCCACTCCAATCTCAGACGACCATTTATGCAGAAAAGGAAGAAGAAAATTTTCTGTTTTCATACATGGCCTCTGGTGTCTGGTGATGAACTTTCTCGTCGTGAGGTGCATGCTTCGTGTGTGTTATATTGTCACATACCATAAAGATGCAAAAAGCAAACCCCATATTGATAAATAAGCCGAAAGTTTCTTATCCCACTTCGCGTGTACGTAATTAATTGGTNCCCAAGCTGCCATATTCATCATATAAATATATATATTTATATAGGGTGTCATGTCACATCATCTTAGTGGGACTTTAGATGAGTATTAATTTCTACTGGCCTAGCTCAACAATTGTTTTTTCTGCATTAATAGATAGGTCCCCGGCCTCCTCAAAATGTTAATTATTGTCACTTTATTATTATTATTATTATTATTATTATTATTTATGTATTTATTTATTTATTTATTTATTTATTTATGTATTTATACTACAAGCACTTAGAGTGAGTTGCGTGTAGAATCGAAGTTTAAGAGGGGAAACCAAAAGAAAACAAGGATACATGGGGGTAAAAGAAGTACTACCACGTGAAATATATCCTACTGGTTGCTTGATACATGTTATTCTGTTCATGACATGGACGGATCAGCTATTCACCAGTGATGTCTTTTGGCTGCTGCCTCCTCCCCTTCTATCTTTGGGTGAATATTTTGGATACTTCCCAATATTGCATGAGCTAGAGCATTAAAAAGTAATATATATTTATTTATATATATAGGTGTTAACATTATATTTCATACATCTTTTGGCTAGCTTTCAACAACTCAGGTCTTTAAAGTTGGGCCTGCGAAAATAAAAAAGAAAGAAGCTGAGATAGGGTGGCCTTGGGACCAGGGAATCTCCGATGTCAAAGTTAGTAGAGTATTTTAGAAGTTTGTAAATAATGAAAGAGTCTAGGGATCAAAAAGATTTTCTTATACCTAGAAGTTGCTATTTATACCAGGAATCTAGAGGACAAATCATGTCTGCTCCCATGGAGTCTGTATCTTTTTTATTGTTCCTTTTGTCAGAGTCTTTTAATGCGGTGTGCCTCTATGACAGCGCCATTAATGTGGCGTGTAGGTTGGATAGTGGTGCCATTAATGTAACATGGTTTTCCAATTTGTCTTACCCTACTGGTGCCATTGGTGGTCCGTCGATGTCTCCCTGTCAAAAGATCGAGGGTCTTCCTGTAATGGTCATGGAAGCAAGCACTATTGGAGGGTCCAAGCTAGCTATGTGAAGCCTGGAAGAGAGCTGTGGAAAGTTTGGAAGCTGCCTGCATAAAAGAATCGAAATGGGAAGTGACAGTTTAATTCATTAACTGACTTGGAAACGGTGTCGTGTGTGTTTTAAGTAGAACGTTGTCGTTGTGGATGAGTTTTAGTTGGGATGTTAACTAGTAAGTAGAACGTTGTCGTTTTGGTTTACTCGAATAAGTGTAACTGATATAGAAAGATGCCGTGTAAGAGAGGCAAACACTATAAATAACAGAATTGAAGAATAAAACGAAACAAAAGAATTATTCAATCATACATCATCTTCTACTGATCTTTTTTCTCTCATTCTCTCTCTCTCTCTATTTCTTGGAAGTTTCTGGAACTCTGTATGAGGCTCATTACAGTTGGTATCAATAGTCATGGAGGAAGGAACACGATCCTATGCACAAGTGGTGGATTCCTTGAATCACCTTAGACAACAACATGATCGGCAACAGAAACAGATTGAAGATACAATTGCTATTTTTGGTTCAACAACAGGAAACTGCTAGAATCGACAAGGAAAAACATGATAGGAGATTTGCAGAAGTTTTGCAGCAGATTTCAAGGTTGTCAGCTAATGGATCCATGGCTTATGAAGATATGCAGAATGTGGATCGAAATGAGGAGTTTGAAGACGGTGGTGAAGTGCATCATTGTGGAGCAGTGGATAGAACAATTTTTAGAGGCATAAAGCTGGAATTTCCAAGGTTTTTTGGTAAAAATCCATCAGCTTGGGTGTATCAAGCTAATCAATAGTTTTTGTATCATCAAGTGCCTCTAAGACAAAGAATTTTCATTGCCTCTTTCATATGGATGAGGATGCACTAGTTTGGTTCTAGGATGCTAGTAAAGCTGGTGTGTTTCGTTCCTAGAAGGAATTAACTCAAGCAATACAAGTCAGATTTGGATCATCTCCTTATGATGATCCAATGGAGGCTCTTACGAGGTTGAAACATGTAGGTACTATGGCTGCCTATAAAACAAAATTTGAGTTGATTTCGAATAGAATCAGAGGTATTTTTTAGAAGAATAAGCTTACCTGCTTCTTGAGTGGTCTAAAAGATGAAGTCAGATTGCTTGTTAGAATGCTTAATCCTAAGAATCTGAACGATGCATTCGGATTGGCTAAGATTCAAGAGCAGTATATTTGGAGCACAAGAAAGGCTTGGAAGAGTACTTCTTATGATGTTGTGGCTAGTGTACAGAAGACAGGCCAAGTTCATCCATTTTAGGTACTGCTAAGATCCAACCTCTTTCTAAAGTTCCTTATCAAAGAGTCTCGGAGGCTCAAATGCAAGATAGAAGAAAAAGATGACTTTGTTATTTTTGTGAAGAGAAATGGCAGCCAAGCCATAAATGTTCAAAGCCAAAGTTGTATGTTTTGGAAGGCATGGATCTGTTTCAGGAAGAATCATGTGAATCTGATGAAGTTAATGATCAATACATTGAGGTGGAGGATGGACAAGTTGCTCCTGAGTTTGCTTCTATTTCAATTCAAGCAATGGTTGGAACTCCAAGTCCAAAAACTATGAGAGTGCTTGGGCAAGTCAAGAATAGAGAGAGGACAATATTGGTGGATACTAGTAGTACTCACAACTTTGTGGATACTGCCATAGCAAAGAAATGTGGCTAGCTAGTGCATGAATCTGCTCCTATGCAAGTGAGAATTGCAAATGGTGGCATTGTGAGTAGTGGGGGAAAGTGTAGCAATGTAGATCTGCATATACAAGGTATTACTTTTATTAATGACTTGCTTACCTTACAATTGGGAAGATGTGATATTGTTTTGTGCGTACAGTGGCTGCTGTCACTAGGTCCTATTTTTTGGGACTTGACTAAGCTTCACATGCAGTTCACTTATGAAGGAAATTTGACATGTTTAAAAGCCTTATCTTCTACTTCTGGCAATCTAGTTAATGATGTTGAGATTGCTAAGCTTTCTTCAGTAGAACACAAGGGCTTATTGTTGCAGATAGTATTAGTTCAATCTCAAGAGGTCTTGAATGACATACCTCTGGATATCTTGAAACTATTGGATAAATTCCAAACAGTTTTTGAAAAGCCTAGAGGTCTTCCTCCACAAAGGTCTTATGACCATCAAATATCTTTAAAGAAGAATACAACACCATTGAGCGTGAGACCCTATAGATATCCACACTATCAAAAGACTGAAATTGAGAAGATAGTCAAGGAATTGCTGCTATCTGGTGCTATTCGACCAAGTCAATCACCTTTTTCTTCATCTATCCTTTTAGTAAAGAAGGAGGATGGTTCTTGGCGGATGTATGTAGATTATAGGGTACTTAATGAGGCTACAATTAAAGACAAGTATCCTATACCAATAGTGGATGAATTACTGGATGAGTTTTTTGGAGCTGCTATCTTTTCTAAACTTGATCTTCGATCAGGCTATCATCAGATAAGAATGAAGGAAGAGGACATTTCAAAAACAGCATTCAGGACATGTGAGGGTCATTACGAGTTCCTTGTAATGTCCTTTGGCCTCACTAATGCACCCTCTACATTCCAAGATCTCATAAATGATGTGTTCAGACCTTTCTTGAGAAAATTTTTCATTGTGTTCTTCGATGACATACTGGTTTACAGTAGATACTTGCAATCTCATTTGGAGCATTTAGCCACTGTTCTACACACTTTAAAATGCCATCAGCTTTATGCTAAAAGATCAAAGTGCCATTTTGCATGTTCTGAGATTGAATATTTGGGGCATTTGATATCTAAGGATGGGGTCAAGGCTGATCACAGGAAATTTGAGTCAATGGTCAAGTGGCCTTTGCCTAAATTTGTGAAAGTATTGAGCGGCTTCCTTGGGTTGACTAGATATTATAGGAAGTTTATCAAGCATTATGGCATAATAGCTGTGCCATTAACTGTTTTGTTGAAGAAGGAAGCTTTCAAGTGGTCTTCTGAGGCAACTGCTGCATTTGAACAGCTTAAGCAAACTGTGATACAACCTCCTGTTTTGTCATTACCTGACTTTTCCAAACAATTTATAATTGAATGTGATGTGTGTGCTAGTTGTATAGGAGCTATTTTGATGAAAACACAGAGACCCTTGGCTTTTTTAAGTCAAACTTTGAAAGGGAAGAACCTGTTGTTGTCTACCTACGAGAAGGAGTTTTTGGCATTGGTTTTAATAGTAAAGAAGTGGAGGCCTTATTTGCTTGGTGGTTCTTTATTATTAGAACTGATCATCACAGCCTCAAGTACTTGTTAGAGCAGAAGATTGGCACACCTACTCAACAGAAGTGGTTGTCCAAGTTCTTGGGTTATGATTTTTCTGTGGAGTACAAAAAGGAGTGGAGAATAAGGTGGTTGATGCCTTGTCTAGAAGAGGGGAAGATGAAAATAGTAAGACCTTAGTAGCTATGATTGTGCCAAATCCTATGTGGTTGGAAGAAATTAAAAGAGCGTATGCTGATGGTCCTGTAGTTCAACAGCAAATTGCTTGTTTGCAGCAGAATCCTTCAGCCAACACTACCTTTTATACATGACAATCCTAGTGCTAGTCATTCAGGGTTCCATAAGTCCTTACATCGAGCAAGGTTTGATTTTTACTAGCCTGGAATGAAAGCTGAAATAAAGAGGTATCTAAAGGAATGTGAGGTTTGTCAAAAGAATAAAGTGGAAAATGTCCATCCAGCTGGGTTACTTCAACCTTTGTCAATTCCTCAGCAAATTTGGACAGAGGTTTCCATGGATTTTGTGGAGGGTTTGCTCATATCTAAAAGCTACTCAGTAATTATGGTGGTTGTGGATAGGCTCTCGAAATATGCTCATTTTTTGACCCTGAAACACCCTTTTCCAGCAGTTAAAGTGGCTTCTTTATTCTTAGACAATATCTTTAGGCTACATGGTATGCCTAAGAGTATTATTTCTGATAGGGGTTCTACTTTTACCAGCTCTTTTTGGAGACAGTTCTTTAAGCTGCAGGGAGTGAATTTGTCATATTCTTCAGCTTACCATCCTCAAAGTGATGGTCAAACCGAAGCTGTAAACAAGTGCTTGGAACATTTTTTAAGGTGTTTTTATGGTGATAAACCAAGACATTGGTTTGAATGGTTTCCCTTAGCTGAATGGTGGTATAATACCAGCTTTCATGCCTCGACTAAGCTCACACCTTATGAGGCAGTTTATGGAATACCTCCTACCAGATTACAAGAGTATATTCCTAGGCTCTCTCCTAATCAAGCTGTGGAAGAGTTACTGAAGACTAGAAAGTAGATAATGGAGGCATTGAAGAGCAATTTGATACTAGCACAGGAGAGGATGAAGTTTCAATATGACAAACAGCATACTGAAAGAGTTTTTGAAGTGGGAGACTGGGTTTATTTGAGACTTCTGCCTATCCTCTAGCTCTGAGAAAAAATTTGAAATTTTCAGCCAAATTCTTTGGTCCTTTTCAAGTCATGGAAAGAATTGGACAAGTGGCTTATAGGCTTGACTTACCTCCACAGTCTCAACTACATTCTGTATTTCATGTATCCTATGTAAAGAAAACGTTGGGGCAGCATGTTTATCCTCTCTTAACTTTGCCTTCAGCGGATAACAATGGGGAGCTCATTCCTGAATCTCAAGCTATCCTTCAACGCCGCAGCAAAAAGGTTAACAACAAGGTAGTGGTGGAGGTTCTCATATAGTGGCAAGGCATTGATATTGAGCAGGCTACTTGGGAACCATACTAGCAAATAAGGCAGAAATTTCCTCACCTTGTGGGCAAGGTGTTTTGAATGGAGGGGTATGTAATAGTCATGGAAGCAAGCACTATTGGTGTGTCCAAGCTAGCTATGTGAAGCCTGGAAAATAGTTGTGGGAAGTTTGGAAGCTGCTCACATAAAAGGATCAAAATGGGAAGTGACAGTTTAATTCATTAACTGACTTGGAAACGGTGTCGTGTGTGTTTAAGTAGAACGTTGTCATTTTGGTTTACCCGAATAAGTGTAACTGATATAGAACAAGCCGTGTAAGAGAGGCAAACACTATAAATAACATAATTGAAGAAGAAAATGAAACAAAAGAATTATTCAATCATACATCATCTTCTTTTAATCTTTCTTCTCTCCTTCTCTCTCTATATTTCTTGGAAGTTTTTGGAACTCTGTACGGGGCTCATTTCACCTCCTTACTTCCCGCCCGTTTATGTGAACAGATACTCAAATGGCCAAACGTTGTTCAAGGGGTTCTCTTGGACTGCGAGTCCCATCCCCTGCAGTACGCTCCCTCATGGAATGCATCCAGGGGGTCTACCCGTGCGCGGGCTGAAGAGTCTACTTGTTCTGGATTGGGCATTCACTTCTTATTCCTTTAGTTGCCTTTCTCATACCCACTAAGACAAAGGGAGGGAAAACCCCTTACAATAGGGATTGAAAAAGACATGCAAATTGACCTCCTTTCTGGAAGGTTCCAGGCCTGCAGTGCCACCACCTCCACCATCACTGTGGTCGCCACCAGGTCCACCACCCCTGGCTCGTCTTCACCAAATTGTCACTACAAATACGTGAAGGAAAGATAGAGAAATGATGATCAAGATATTTTTCCCGTGAGGATTATTACGATGGCTTACTTTGTAAGGGGTCTCTTTGGCTAACCAATTAGGTCCTCTCAATTCGTTCAAATCATAGACTAGTTTGCTTTGAAATTTGATCCTCATCTCTTGAAGAAAGCACATGACGATGACTTTATGCTATCTATTTTCGTCTCAGTTGGTGATGAGTCTTTATTATCTGTTCACAAACCTTTTTACATTTCGGGTACCGTACCCAACTCCCATAAATATATATATATATATATATTCTACCCTAATAAGTTAATAACCATTTCTTCGATGGCGTTTGTAGGGACTCAGCCGAAAATGTTGTTTATGAGCCATAACGAATCTCATAGAAACCTTCCTCATACTAAAAAGACCCTGACTTCATTTTAGATAATTAGTTCACCTAAATAAGGATTGCTTGTGAGCACAGGATTACATGCCTGCCTACAATTAGCAATACGAAATTAATTCAAACTGAAGTCGAGCACGGAAATGACTTCGGAATTTCACTTATTCACGTGAAAATGGCAGGTTTGAGGCAAATTTCAAAATAATAATAAAATTAAAAAATAATATTTTAAACTTTCATCTAAAATCAAAAATTATTATCTCACTCCCCAAACCTGCGACTCTCCCCTAAATATGTCACAATTGTCCGAGTGGGATGTAGAAATTTCAACAGAGGAACATTTCACACGATGCATATTATGAGTCATGAACTTGTGCGAAAATACACGCACCCAGTTAGGATTCAAGAATTTGGTTCCATTTTGACAAGCACCAAAGAGCAATATATATTATGAAGCTAAAAATAAGACTCAATTACATATAATTGCAGCTCTGGAAGTGCAATATCCCTAACATGATCTAGTACATCCGGCTGATTAAGCATGTCGTGCATGCTCGTAATTTTTTTTTACATGTATACAATGAGGAAGAAAGAGATTCAGAATGTGAGAAGACACAGAATTAAGCAACAGAAAAGGAAAAAACAGATTCTGCTGAGCGACTTATCAGCCTGCATGACATGCCTTCTGACTCTTGGACTATTGCTCCCTGCAAGATGGTATGAATTTGGATATGTATATAAATTTGTTAAGGTATTTCCGAACACCCTTGCATACACCATTTCTCCAAACACACCAACCCGAGAATCAAGTGTATTCGTCATCGTACCAACTCGGTTAAACACCGATGAAGAGTAATGGCCTGGGTTGGGGCGGTGTTGCTGTGCTTGATATGAATAACTGTCATCATAAAATTGCTCAGCTTGGTATGGGCTAGTTGTGTGTGTTGATCTTGGTAAGTCAACTCCACAACCAGGACCAAGAGGTCTTCGAGGTATAACTATACCAAGATGCGCCTTATTGCCTTTAGAACGCTTTGTGGTTTGGCCCTTGCCATAGAGTGGGACTAGGGATGCTTGAGAAATTTCAGCTTTGCATACAGGACACTGCTGGTGTTGGTCTTCATCAGATACTCTCTGGAAATGAAGCCATTTGTAAATGCAGGGCCAGCAATACAGGTGACCACAGAGTGTGACAACTGGATCTTGCACAGCCTCTAGACAGATGTTACAATCAAAGCCACCGGAGGAATTATTTTCAGAGTCAGGGATTGCATCCGAGACAGATTTCCACTTCTCTAGGGAAGACTTTTCCTCTCCAAAGGAGTCATTTTGAGATATGCCCTCCTCAAAGAACTCTATATCCATTTATCGGTTGCTAAATACGTTTACCTTCGATGCTTAAATCTGAAACGTAAGAAAAAACAAGGTTAGAGTCATGCGAATCTAAACCGCAGCTCAAAAGCAGGTCTAACAAATAAGGTTCACTCAATTCAAAGGGAAAAGAAAAACAAATCTCAATCAATCTCCCTATGGATATTTATCATCAGAACTCACTAACAGTGCAGATTTCTGTTTTTGTCTTTAGCTTTTGCTTTTTATTAATACTATTTTTTACTTTTTAGCGGAGAAAGATGCAGGAGACAGATAATTGTGTGCAATAATACATCTACTGTACAACCATCAACTCTTGATTTTGGACCTGCATATTGGTTACAATTAACATCAGAAAGGGCCCAATGGCAAAAAATACAACATTTGGTCCCATCCACCCAAAGAACAACTTGGAATAAATAATTGAGGCCATCCACAAGAAAAGAATTACATGAGGCCCCACTGATTTTTACCCAAGAAAACTACAGTTAATTATGCATAATGAGAAGTTGCATAGAGCCGCTGTACTTGAGATTGAGACACAGAATTATCGTGGTTGGTTCTTCTAGAAATAATCAGTACAGATATCACAAACCCACTTTGTGTTGATTTTACAACTCCAAGAATCCCATTCCTATGTCGGAATATAATCATTAGTACAGATATTACACCACTTGAGGAAATTCAATGGAAGATGGTCTTCTCCAAAGCTTCCTTACAGATTCAACCAAGCTTTAAATAAAATAAAATAAAATAAAAATTATCAAAAGACTGATGATATCCATAAGTCGTAAATAGTATTGATCAATTTTTTTTGGAAAAGTTTTGAAAAAATATTATTTGTGTTTATTTTCCTTTTATTGTGGTTAATTAAGAGAACATGACAATTTTTGGCGGATGGGAATTGGGTAAATATGAAATTATCTAACCAATTTACAAGACTTAAACCTAAAGGAGCTCAACTCCCATCTACCTACCTTTCCCATTTCAAATTTCAATGAATAGAGTACCTAACAGAAACAAAATTCCAATGCTTGACATCGTTTTGACTCGCAACTCCAAAACAATGAACCAGAAACTCCTTGAGAAACTAAAGGCCGAAATTGGAAACCATATAATTAGCTTAGAAAACGAAGATTCATCAGTTTACAATACATACATCTACCATACCTCGTCTGATTCTATCCCTATTAAAGATTCAGTTTTAAAGCAAGTCGAGACGAAATAACACAACAGAAATTATTTAGGACTGGAGACTTATATCATTATTTATACTCTTCCTGTGCCGCACTCATATATTTATATGTGAGCAGAGGAAAAGTTCATATGAACCACCATAAAAGCATCAACTCCCCCTTACAAAAATAAAAACGAACCGGACGATTCTAATACTGCATTTAAACTACTCTTTGGAAGGTAAGCAACCATAGTCTTAAAGCAGACAACAGAGTTTTGTGAAAGCTGTGTTGGATCAAGATTAATGAAAAACGCACCTATCTTTATACCAGCAAAATGAGCTCTTTAAATCATCGAAAAGGAAAAAGAAATCAGCTAAGAGACAAAACAAAACAGAAACCCAGCTAGCAAAATCTGATTTTTCTTTTGCCAACCCTCCAAAAAAACCCAGGTCCCTTTTGTTTAAACAGAAGGTCAGAAAATATTTCCAGGGAAAACAATTAGGAGACGGCTTTTTCTATCTTTCTTTCTTTCATTCGTCGTCTTTCAAGAGCCAGCAGTAAAGTTATATCTATCATAACCAGGAAACTAATTGGAGTATGTCATCGCCGAGAAAATATTTGTTCATAAAGAGTCCAATCTCAACGATGCCAGAGATGGATCTAACCCCACTAGATTCTTAATCAATATATGTGGTTTGAGACTCTAAACGCACAGAGAGGAGAGAGATAAAGGGATGCGAAACGTACCAAAAAGGTGAGATTTGATATTTCTCTGAAACTTGTTGGCAATGGCGAATCAAACAGAGGCGTGAGGTGGGGTATTGGGAAGGAATGGGAGGAGAGGCTGAGATAAAGGAATTGGCGTTGAGGTATTTATAAACTGAAGGCGGAAGAGAAAGAGGTCTCTTTTTTTTAACTTTTTGGAGAACGAGGTCTCTTTTTTAAATGCATAAATAAGTAAGGGGAGAGAGAGAGAGAGAGAGTTCACAAAGCGTAGTACTTCAGGATAAACATTAATCCCCACCCACGTTCGCCCTCAGCTCTCTCTCTCTCTCTCTCTCTCTCCTTTCTTAAGCTGACGTGTCGCCCACACGTTGCGCGCCGGTTTGAGAATATTTTTATCCCTTCCTTCCACTTGCTCGAAACTATTTTTCAAAAAAATACTCGAACTATTATATAAAATAAATTTTACATATTTTAAATTTAAATTAATATTATTTTTAATAAAATTTATTTTTTATCAATCACATTAAATCAATACGTGTATTAATGTATAAAATTATTTATAATTATATTTTTCCATAGTATTAATGATCATTGGCAACCAAAGACTAAGGCTTCGTTTGGATGTACAACTCATCCCAACTCATCTCAACTCATCATTATACCTTTTTCAAATTTCAATATAAAATATAATAAACAATTCAACTTTTTCAAATCCCAAAACAACTTTAATATTAAAAAATAATATTCTAACAATATTTTATCATCTCAACTCAACTCAAATCAACTCACTTCAACATCCAAACCCACCCTAATTCTTTCACCAAAATTTTTGTTCATTAATTGCAACAATTATTTTCATACAAAATTGTTTCTAGACTCGACAACATGAATTTGGAGAATACTTTTACAGTATTTACCGTTGTAAATATTTATTCTCGAGTGAAAAATACTTTTGCAGTCTATTCCGCGTCGATGGGAAAGTAAGCTATGCCTAAATATATGCCCATCTAGCTCGAGCGCGACCGCCAAACTGACTGTGACATTTGTACGTTTTACGCCTTTACGCATCTTGTATGAAAGCTAGAAAAGCAATAAATGAATTTCGAAGAAAAAAAAAACTGATGGTGCACCAAAGCTTACAATGCCACAACACACAAGAATTTTTGCTGTTCTAGAATTTACAGACGCGTCTTCTTACTCGGGAGTTTTCTTTGCCAGCATAAAATGGGATGCAAGGTAAACAAGTTTGAATAATTATCCCAATCTTCTAGATTTTCAAAGTAGATTTTTGAATAAATGATTATTTTTAGTTATTTTTATTAAAATTTTGAATTCTATCCCATTTTATTGAACCTAAAATTCAGACAGAAATTTATTTTATAATTACTTATCTCTGAAAATCTGTATCCTGCTTTTAAATTGATTTCGACACTTTTCAACACCTATATATTTTTATTTTTATTTGTTCTTTCTCTTGTTCCAATGTTGAAATAAGATTTTAGTCCAAATAGGCGCATTATCTAAATCTAGCCAATTGGTTATTTATGAAATGGTGTAAAAAAGAGAACAACATTTCCCCTATAATAAATAAATAAATAAATAAATCGTGATGATTTTACAAATCAAATTATTGGTGATATTAGTACATTGACGCATGAAATGAAACAGAGAGCTGGTGGCATTGGTGCATTCATGCATAATGTTTTACTATTATTTATTATTTATTATTTATTTTTTATTATTATTTAATATTTATCATTATTTTTATATTATTTTTTTATTATTATTCATACAATACCTTACTATCCAAACACAACACACAATTAATGGGTGAGTGTAGTACTTAGAATTAGAACAAAAACAGCAACAGCAGCCGGAGGACTGAATGAAAACGTACGACCACCACAAATTAAAGTTAGATCAGTACTATTTACGTATGTAATGTGTTTGTTTTTGTGTTTGACTGCTGTCCAAATTTGAATCCCTTCCTCCCAGCTTCTACTGTTTAAATAAACGCACACCGCGCGGCGCGCGCCTTGTTGGAGCGAAGCGTTGCCTTTCTTAACTCAAATAAAGATTGTTCCTAACAACTTTAGGCAATGCACGTTTCATTTGCATCATCCTCATCAATATCACGTTTTAAATTTGTGGTTAAATAAAACAATTTGGTATGCAGCTAAGGTTAAAAGGCGGATAAAGGCAATTCAATATAATTAATTATATCAAAAAGTAGTTTTTATTTTATTTGAGAAATAACAACTTTATAATCTACTGTACCATATCAAATTACGTCAGTTTATAGCTTTACTTTTATAATAATTTTTTTTGATTAAAATATTTCTCTTTAGTTTTAATACTCGCTCACACATATATATCTATGAGTTTCGCCGCTATAATATCAGGTCTAAAATATAATTGTCTCAAATGTTTGAGCCGTATTGAAAAGTCTCACATGACTTAGGAGCAAACGCATCCTAAACTTTATAAGGAATTACCTCACTCCCTCCATTAGGTATTTTATAGAGAGAAATAGGTATTTCTATATGGTATCAAAGCAGGTTAATCTTTGACTAATGATGAGCTTCTACGACCTACCCACGGTGATGTACTGGAAATACCGGCACACACATAAGAGGGCGTATTGAGAAATCTCATATGGTTTAGAAACAAACTAATTTTAGACTTTATAAAGAATTACCTCACTCTCTCTATAAGTTCTTTTATAGGGAGAAATATTTGTTTCTATAAGCCAGATGAATTTAGTAAGTGAATGAACACTTGCCACATGTTATATGTAAATGCAATAGGTGCAAAAAGAGAGGAAACAAGCAGGCCGGTTGCATAGACCAGCTTAATTCATGCCAATATTTATTACTTGTAAGAAAATTTCTTTACAGGGGACCATGCATATATATATATATATAGAGGTATTGGAAAATTAGATCTAGCTTCTCGTGATTAATTTCTTTTCATGGACCATAAAAAGTTATTAGAAACTTAATTAGGTCAAACTTTTCGTAATTAATTTCTTTTCAGCGACCATATAAATAAAGATATTAAGAAATTAGGTCTTAACTCTTGGTATATAATTTCTTTCAAGGACCATCATGCAGTGATACTGACAAAGATATGATCAACTGTATTGCTTGAAAATAATTCAGGTATGTTCAACTTCATTTTTTACATTTATGGTAGATGGGGAGAAGAACCTACACTCAAATTAATAGAGAGTCAATTAAAATCGGAAGTATCATGTACAATGAAAGTAGTTTGATTCTCAGTACAACGTGGAAACATAGAAATCCATTCATGAGGAGACATTAAACACTTATCCTAGTTGGATGGCTAACTCTTTTCTTCTTGCTTTGATTTCAAATAAATGATATTTATAATTTTAAGATCTGTAAATTTTGTTCATTTTTCTTAAAAAAATTGGATAGACTTGAAATTTACATGAAATAATAATTATTTTAATAATAAATTTCACTTTTTTTAAAGTCCGTGTGCCAGAGATTTGCATATCATACGATTCTGTCTAGTATTACTCATTTTCTTTTTAGTTTTTCACTAATACTAAGCCTAATTTAGATACAATTAAGTGAATAATTTACATTACGGGTAATGTTAGATACAGTGCAAATCCCGAATACCCTACTTAAAAAGGAGTGAAGTCTATCATTAAAAAATTAATTTTTTATGTAGGTCTCATTTTTATCTTCTTTTTTTTTTCAAAAAGAGAGTATGAAACTTACATACTGTAAAACTATAAATATTATTTATTTTTACATCCGTAGATCAAATGGTGGATACGTGGCACAAAATTGAAATTAGAATTAAACTAAGGGAATTAAGGTGAAGAGTTATTCTACTTAACAGTTCTACACTGCACATCTACTTATGCAATTTTTTTTTTTTTTAATATTTTCCCTCATTAAGTATGCGATGTTGGACGACTCAATAGAATTTGTTTTTCAAGGTGAATCGTTGTTATATTGATTTTGTTGGGAATTAGGTGTTTGTCTTTAAACACTCACGTGCCAGTCCATGTGACATCCACTTTAGAGCATTAACATTGGTCTATACACATGCATATATAAAATTACCTCTTTTACATATCTATTTTATCATTCAAGTAAAACTTTCACATTAACTTATACATATTTGAGACATAATAATAATAATTTATTATTTTATTATTTTTTTTTAAATCAAATTTTTTTATATATATTTTACAATTAGTAACCACTACATACATTTGATATTAATAATACAAATGCAATAATAAAAAATATATATAATATATTATAATAAAAAAATAAATGTGTAGATGAATGTTTGTTGTGTTGTTGAGAGAGTGAAAAAATGAAAAGATTGTGAGAGAGAGAGTGAGAGGAGAGAGATATAATTAGTAAAATAGCATTTGAAGAGTGAATAATTGCTATCTAATGTATACGCATAAGCCAATGTAAATGATTTTAAAGTCATATTATACAAATATAACTTTGCATATATATATATGTATAGATCAATATAGATGCTCTTAATCTCTAAAATAATACTGACAGTACATGTGCCACGTGTCCTAGAAAATAACACCTAATTAAATAAATAAAATACTTTAATTGAGTAGGTCGGCTGCTGATCCACGTACTTCGTTTGGGTCACGCAATCAACTAGTAGCGGTAGTCACGCCCCAATCCCTCTGTTTTAATTTCTCTTTTCAACGTAATCACTTTTTTATTTTATTGTTTCTTATTTAATTTAAATTTTTAAGGCTTATAGACGAGTAATACTAAATATAATTATAGGTTATATAAGTGTTGCGTACTCTTTTTAAAAAAATATATAAACCATTATAAAAAAATTAATTTTTTCATGCACGTACATCATATATTTATTCATTTTTTTTAAAAAGAGTGAATGATTTTTATGTAATCTAAGACTACAAATATCATTTTATAAACTGTATTAGGTTAGGAGTTATTGATCTATTTCTATCTCTAATTATAGTAGAAAATGATTTATATCATTATAAATTATAATGATAAAGTGTAAAACTTCTACATACTTGTTTCTAAAAAAATTTAAAAAATCAACTTTTGCCCTACATTTTATTAAAGAAAATGCAGGACTTGCATATCTTAGAACGATATCTAGCACCATTCATTTACAATAGTTATATCTTTTTGACACCCTTCCAATGGGTACACATTTTTATAAGTATTTATTTTTATCCACCCATAATTAATCTTATTCTAAATAAGTATTATATTATGTGCATATTACATTAAATCTTGAAATAAAATTGACATATCTTTGCAATGGAAAATTTCGCCCCAAAACTATTTACATTGTACTGTGTTGGATTTGTGGAGCCTAATTCTTTCTTATGGTGGGCTGATTTGATAACCATGGGGTCTAGGAGCAACGGTCCTAGACAGAAAGTTTGATACTTTACTTGATGTTTGCAAGATAGGTTCTTCGAGCAAAACTCAGATAGAGAGTTCGCTCGACGCTCACTCGAACGAGCATTAAAAGAGAATTCATTCAATATTCACTTGAGACCTTGCACAAGCGAATGATCTAGAAATTGTGATATTAGGATTTCTATTGTACAACTCTCTCTCTATATATATATTTATTATGAATAGTATGGTCATACTAGAATAGTGTATTTCGTCCCAAATTGTATTTTATCATTCTTCAAAATAATAAAATCTCCTACAACTTCTTGGACATAAGCATATTGTCAAGTCACGTAAAGTTTTGTGTCGAATGATTAATTTCTTATTTTATTTTACTTTTATTGCATCGTTTTTCACAACATAGTGAATCACAAAAAATGTAACAATAAAAGAAATATGCAACCTTTCTTCTCTTTATCAAAAGAGTAATATAGTCTACTAGATATAATCCTAGAACATGTAAGTTTTGCGGATTTAAAAAAAAAAAAAAGATATATCATTAAAAAATAATTTTTTTATGTGAATTTCAACTTTATTCACTATTTTCTAAAAGAGTACATGAGATTTGTATACCTTAAAATTATAAATATCATTGCTCTTATCAAAATATATATCATGATAACCTTAATTTCTAGGTGCTTAATTATTCTATATCCGTAATGCCATTTGCACAAATAATTATCTTCTTTAATTATTGTCTTCCAAGTTAATTAATTAGCAGGAGCAGCAGCACTACTGCTAATAAATTAAGTTCGGATCATATAATTGAACAAGCATCAAACATGCGTGATGCTTGCATGCGATGGTTGGAATTATCACAAACAAGGATTTTTTTTTAAATGGTGTACTTGCCCTCATGATTATTATATTATTGTCAAGATTATAAATTATAAATATTACTTCTTCTATGTATGGTTGACGTACCATTTGAATTTTTTTTTTTTTTTTTTGAAGGGTACTAATTACGTAATCCCTTTGTAAAATATTGGATGCATGATCATCGGAGGCCGGTTTGACCTAATTATAAATTACTAAACCTATATATTATTATTATTATTATTATGTGGTGATATATATTGATTAGGAATATGATCATACGCTACATGCACGTCTTATGAACTTGTGTCTAAATTAAGCAGCTTAATTATTAAGTCCAAGTAATGAATCATGTCAACCATATATATATATATATAACTATATATGTATGTATATATATATAATATCCTCCTGGTGTATAAATATATATGATTAATTAAGCGGGATCGTGCTATTTATATATATATATATATATAATATTTCATTACAAATAATTATAACAACTCTACGTACGTACCTCGATGGCAAAATTTAAACGAGTTTGGTGTTTATGAAAAATAAAAAGTTTAGAAAAATGAATATTTGTGATTGGTTATTTACAATAATAATGACTCTTAANTAACTATATATGTATGTATATATATATATAATATCCTCCTGGTGTATAAATATATATGATTAATTAAGCGGGATCGTGCTATTTATATATATATATATAATATTTCATTACAAATAATTATAACAACTCTACGTACGTACCTCGATGGCAAAATTTAAACGAGTTTGGTGTTTATGAAAAATAAAAAGTTTAGAAAAATGAATATTTGTGATTGGTTATTTACAATAATAATGACTCTTAANTTTAGAAAAATGAATATTTGTGATTGGTTATTTACAATAATAATGACTCTTAATTTGTGACGAAAATTGCATTTATAATATTGATAGAAAATAATTATTTTTATAAAACATAATAGTTTTTTTTGTAGGGCGCGATCTTTACCAGCTTGTGTGTGTGTATATATATATATATAATATATATATATATAATGTATCATATGTGATATGTCTAAACCGACAAAGTCGACATAAAATAGTTTTTTAAATAAAATAGAATAGAATGGGATATTAAGGTAGAAGGACGGAAGAGAACACGCTGAAAGGGGATAACAGCAATCGAGGAGCTGAAAGTATGGACCAGTACCCGGTATTCCTCAACTGGACAACTACTAATCATCTCTGATTCTCCAGTCTCAGATCGTGGCCAATCCACTTTACTAAGCCACCGCCCTCGATTACAAATTAATTATCTTTATTTTCAGGTATGGACAGTGGGCACGCGCCGGGGGGCGGGGGGGACCAAACCAACCAGTCAGGGTAGCTTCGAAGTATGGGTAGAGATATAAAATTTTTATTTTATTTTATTTTATTTTATTCTTAAATATAATTTAAATATAAAATTTTTAAACCAATCATTATAATTTTTTAAAATTTTTAAATAAAAAATAGAAAATAATTACAATTTTTAAAGTTT
>QEOT01009477.1:20028-103178 GCA_003123785.1 Pterocarya stenoptera
TTTTATTCTTAAATATAATTTAAATATAAAATTTTTAAACCAATCATTATAATTTTTTAAAATTTTTAAATAAAAAATAGAAAATAATTACAATTTTTAAAGTTTTAAATAAAAATAATATTATAAAATAATATTTTTATAATATTTCTTATTTAACTTTTCTTTCTCATTTTTTAAAATCTAAAAAATACTTAATTAAAACTATCTCATTACTATTC
Organism: Pterocarya stenoptera; assembly: GCA_003123785.1. Lineage (NCBI taxonomy): Eukaryota > Viridiplantae > Streptophyta > Magnoliopsida > Fagales > Juglandaceae > Pterocarya > Pterocarya stenoptera. Next base: position 20,247 of record QEOT01009477.1, read on the forward strand.
ATAAATTATTTTATTACTATTTACAAAATTTTCATCCAATCTCACTCTCCAAATGAGTCCGACCTGTTTAGAATAAATAAACAAGGTTGCTACTCCTTAACTCCTATGAGCTTGTCCCTTTAAATTTACTACTTGTATAATTATATTTTTTTCATTCTAATATTTTTTTAAACATTTTTAAATATTTTTAAAAAATACATCACTTCACTAATAGTTATTTATTTAATTATTAAGAAAAAAATATTAAATATCCGAACGGTAACTTTGAAAAAAAAAAATCATAAAGTCAAGTATCAATTTTCAAAAAAGAAATACATTATTCGTTGCATAACTTGCATGCACATTTTTTCTCGTGTCTTTTGAGAATAATGAAAGATTTATGCCTATCATCCTCCTTAATTTACTGTCATATTAGATATGAAAATTTTTACTTATCATTTTCTATACCACACATCAACATATAATTTATTATTTTTATTATTTTATTTAAATATATACATATTTACATATATAAATATATTTATTTAAATAAAATGACAAATCACGTATTGATATGTGTTGTAAAGATGATAAATAACATTTCTTATTAAATATATAAAAGAAAATAAAAGAAAAAGGACCCAACAGAAGGCCGATTAGTGAGTATATGAAGACACAATTGGGTGAAGTTTGTATGTAACATTATTTGTATATAAATATAAGAGAATAACTTTATTATTATTATTACTCTTTGGGACCCAAGTGACGTGGAAAGAGATAAAATTGAACTTCTAGAGCTTCTAGAGGAGAGATTTTTTTATTTTAGAATTTGTTTTTTTCTTTGTTTTAAGTTGAATTTCTAGAAGAGGAAAAGGAAAAGGAAAAGGAAAAGGAAAAGGAAAAGGACATTAATGATGCAGGTGCAGGATTCGTCTACCATGCGAATGGGACATGGTAGAAGTCTGTGTGGCGCAGCATGGTGGACACCGTCAAAGGCCGGGACACCATTTGACAACAGAACCCAAGTGGTTGACACTCCACGTATCAAGATCCAGAAGCTTCGTGGAGTAACCGGTAAGGCGACTAGTGCTACTTGTACAACTAGACCCAAATCTAGAAAGAAAAATGATACTTTGTACATTTAATTTATCCTCACAATTTGACATGTCATTACAAAAAAAATGATATTTTGTATATTTAAACAGTTTTTTTTAGTGTGTATTTCAATTTTTTTTTAATTTTTTCTTTATTTAATAGTTGAGGAAGTGACTATTAATATATTGAATTTTTTTTATATTTTTTTAATATTTTAAAATTATAAAAAAATATGAAAAAATAAATAAAAAGAAAATTTTGAACTAGCAGTAAGATGAATTAGTGATGCACTCTGAGCTGCAAAATAGCACTGCTCAAATTACTCTCTAAGTAATTATTTTTTGAGAAAATAATATTTATAGTTATAAAGTGTGTAAACATTGTGCATTTTAAATAAATAAATATAGAAACTATATAAAAATAAAAATTAATTTTTAATGGTATACTCTACTATTTTTAATGCTAAACTCATAAGTACTCTATTTAGCATTACTCTTATTTCACTTGTCTAGATTTAATTATTTTACTTGTATGGTCATATATTTAACTTAATTTTGCTCTTATATCATCACTTATTTAGAAATTTTAAATAATATGAAAATATAAAATAATTTAGTCATTTAACTTATATTCTAATATATATATATATATAACAAATATCCCGAGGAAATCGATATATAGATAGAAATATTCGTGTCAAAACTTTATATATACTTTATTATTAACGTTCTGCAAATGAAAATGCTATATAAAGATACGAGGTTTGTGTACACAGATCGACAGACTCCTCCTACGTATTAACAAGAACTCAAATTTATATTTGAAGTATACGATCGAGAGAAAACCAATAAAATGAAAATACAGTACTAGTAGTACTAATTAAATATGATCGGCATAAATATTGTATATGAATGAAAGCATTAAAAACAGAGTTTTTTTAGCAATATAATATAACCTTATTCGTGTCGAATACCTAATCCATTCTATTAATCTAAAACGTTGCTTTCAAGCGCGACAAAATATTGATATATATTATAATGAGTAAATGTTCATATATATATATATATATATACACACACATATATATATATATATATATATTATGTACCTCATAGCTAGAAAACGGGTGGCGATATTCCAAATGCCGCTTACTATGATCTCAAAGTAAACTCTTTCGCGCATGCCCTCCTCGGATTCCAAAAGGAATATTTAATAGAAAAATTCGTCTTATCATCTCCAACACAGGCCGGCTCTATTGTAAGGCCACTTAAGTCATTGTCTAAAATTTCACTTTATGTAAGGTCTCTAAAAATAAAAAATAAAAAATAAAAAATTTTAATTTTTTTTAAAAAAAAATAAAAACCATTTCATTAAATAAAATTTTAAATAATTTATATAGTTTTCAATGTGTGCAAGGTCCCATAATACCAAATTTAATACTTAATATAATGATTTTTTTTTCATAAGTAATACAATGAATTATTTATATTTTAAATAATTTTTTAAAAATCTTGTTAAATGAAGCACAAAACTGTATTGAGACCTCATTTTAAATTGTTATAAATATAAATTTACAAAAACTATATTTAAAGATTTTAAATAAAATCTTGTTTTATTAAAAATTTTGAAAATATTCCATATAATAATTTATATTTTATTCTATTATAATTACAAATTACTCAATTAAATTTTGCCTAAGACCTCAATTTATGTTGAGCCACCCCTACTCCTACACCACACATCATAATATGATTTATAATTCTTATCATTTTAATTAAATACACATGTTGATGCCATATATTAATCTGCCGCCTATTTTTATGAAAGTTTATTTTTTTTAACTCATAAGCACATGCATATGTGTGTATTAACGTGGCATGCATTTGCTCGCAAGGTCAACGTTAAATTCAGGCATACGTAAATTAATTAAGATGGGAAGAATATAGTTGAAAGAGTAATGACATAGGGTTCTTAATTTATTCATTTGGCAGAATATGCAGTTTCTCTAGAAACCTCGCAATTTCGGGACCCAATGTTTTATTTTATTTTATTTTATTTTTATCATGAGTCTGCTTCAGATAGAGGGTTCTTTAATCATTTGACAAACTGGTACGTCCACCAGCACCAATATTTTTCTCTCTTTAATTTTGGTTCAACTACTGTGGTGGGTATCAAAAGGTGAACTGTCACATACTGTAATGACAGAGGAGAGCTTGTATTGTTGACTTAAGGAAACTAATACGAGCGAAAATTGCCTAGGCGATCAATTTCGATCGTACGATTCTGATCAACGCCAATAAATCGTGTCTTCTCGTCAGACGGAAACTCATAGAAGTGATAGGGTTGTTATTATTCTATGTAAAATGCTACTCTTACCACTGGTTCTTACCACTGGTTTTTACCGCTTTGACTTTTTAAATTTTTTTTATTATTATTTTTTACTTAATGATTAAATAAGTATTTTTTAATAATATTATGAATTTTTTTATTTTTTTAAAAATATTTAAATGTATTAAAAAAATAGATGTAAAAAAATATAAAAAAATAAATCACAATAATTTACACAAGCGGTAAACAGAGCGGTGGGAGTAGCACCGCTCTTATTCTATTACCCATTTACTATTTATAATATATTTATTTTTTTAATAATTTTAATTATTAAAAAGATATATAATTTTATTAATAGTTATTTTTTAATTATTAAATAAAATATAAAAAATCAAATATAAACATAAAAAAGTAAAAATAAAAAACAATCATATCATTTTCCAACTCATAAATTATTATTTCCGCCGCAATGGATTTTTATTGGTGACATCATCATTTCGCCGCTGAGTACAGATTTCCCTTGGTAAATGTTTTTGGCCGAAGTGGTTTCTTGACAAATCTTTTGTGTAACAGTTGTCTTATCTCCGTGAAACTGGTTTGGCAGGAGAAGTACACTTTTCTCGGGATGTAAACTCAAGACTATTTTTGCTTTCCAGTTTAATTGGCATCAATGAACCCATTCAAATACTAAACATTGTTCACAAATTTTTTGTCACATCAATGGTCTTATAAGTAATCACCTTTATTATTTAATATATAAGAATATTCTGGTCCCCCTTGGCCCTTGCTACGATATTTACAAAGAAAAAATTATTGAGTTTAAATAATGTAATAGGAAAGAAAAAAAAAAAGAAGAAAGAAAAAGAATCCAGTATAAATGGTGCACCTTCTATTATAATTAATAATATCTATGATTTCACATTACAGTATGCAAGGATGCAGACCATTCACGTAATGGTCTGCCATCTACCATAAATAATTACATATATTGCCACACAAGGTTGGTATCACTTTTGCAAAACATAGCTTCTAGATATTAGTCACATTAATCTCTACTACAGCACAACTATTCTATCATGTAAAACCTGTTGTGGAGTGAAGAAGGTAGATTGGTACTTTTGAGAGTTGGGCTTTTGCCTTTTGGATGACTGACTTAGTCTTCATTTATTTTTACAGATTAGATGAGATAAGTTGAAATTAAAATTAAAAAGTTGAATAAAATATTGTTAAAATATATTTTTTAATATCATTTTTGTTTTAAAATTTAAAAAAGTTAAATTGATTAAAAAAGTTGATTGATATTTTTTAATATCACTCCGAGAATACCCAATGTTTTTTATTACAAACATTCAAATACTAAGTTATATGCCTAATATATGTTGTCTATTGAAAGATAAACATAAAAAGCTTACCATCTTCTCTAATAGCCATACAAACGACTTTCTTCCAGCTATATGATAAACTCGTTGTTTCTCCCGATTAGCCTTTTTTTTATTAGATTTTTTTATGTAGAATTAATATTACATTCCAACCCAACAATGCAATTGTATCGAAAATGAATAATTTAGTTTGAGCCTATGTATTTCAAATTCTGAGACATAGTTCCCAATGGAAATACCATACACCAATTATCTTAAATGCCTCGCTTCTTCATCTCTCACATAACATCATCCACACCGATTGCACAACCAACGAGGTGCTTTTGGCAAGTGCATCCTCATGCATTCAACATCCCAAATATATTTTATGAAGTTAATAGTGAAAATCATTGTACTTTTTTACAAGATGTTTTGTAACCATATTGCGGTGATTCCTTAGTGTCCAATCAAACAGCTAGCTATATATTTCTTGTTTGCGTACGTATGCGTTTAAATATTTTAAGAGTAACATGTATCTAATATTTCTTCTTTTATACATGAAATATATCAGCTAGCTATCTGATTATGTGGCCTTTGTAGCTAACTAGCTAGTTACTTTAAGCTTTTATATATAAATATATATATATAAGGGCTATATATATATATATACTCATGGTAATGCCTAATTTGGGAGGAAATTTAGCATATATAACTTATATTATGAGCCCATTCGCTATATATTATCTTATAATGTTATAGGTTAATTTGAGTTTGCGTTTAAGCATTATATTTTTCCATATGCGTGTTTGGGGAAGGTTCATTTTAATATGATATAAGATCAAAAGGAGAAAAATATCTAGAAATTACCTGGTAATTAGAAGCTTATATATACAAGGAGTAGTACTGCAGTAAACAAAGACAAAACAATATATATCCGTTAATATATAGAAGAATTTCGATCTTTTACATGATCATCTGCGCGCACGCACGCGCACGCGCGCGCGCACACATACACACATGTATAGTATTCTTACCACCGGCGGCCAGTTGGTCTTGAACATATTTTTTAGGATGATTATAGGTCTTAGAGGCAAAATATTATGAATTAGTCAATTGAAATGGGGTAATCTGACAATATATGTATTTGGTGTCACTAAGTTACCTATATATATATTTAGTGTCACTGAGTTTACTATGCTTTCTCATGTTCCATTCTCTGATTTGTTGTTTCTTGTATTTATTGATATACTACGTATATGCAGGTCCCTTGATACTAGAAGTACATATGCATGAAAATAGCTTAATTTAATTGTATCCAGGCATTATTTGTGAGCAACAGAAAATGTTGTATTTGTATTATAGAAATGTAATTCTAGATAGATCTTTGTATTAATATATAGCAATACTTCTAGTTCTCTAAAGTCCCACTCAAGTGATAGTTCTCTAATTTCAATCTCCTGCATTCTCATCTTTAAATTAAGTAGATGTCATTCTATAGAAAAAATAGTGAGCACAAAACTTATAGAGAAATAAACACAAGCACATGGTAATAGATCATAAGGGCCAATGAAAGAAATACCTTGGCAGAGATTGAAAAGTAAAAACAGGAAAGTTGCTAAAAAGACCAATTGAGTACTAGAGGAGGCTGTGCACGAAGGTGGGCAGCCTAATCATGGAAGAAGAGAGAGGGACCAAGTGAGAGAAAGAGAGAGAGATCGACAATGAAAGATAAAGAGAGAGAAGAAGGAGGCTTACTGACTAGGCGAGGAGTCGAGCATGAGTCGATGGCATGGCAGTAGGGGCAGCTGAACTGTCCACAGAGGAGAGAGAGAGAGAGAGCGTATCAGAGTGGATGGGTCCAGAGTAATTAGGCGGTGAGTAGATTGGCTTTTTTCTACGCACTTTTTGTTCAGACTTATAGTGGCGATAACATTTTGCTGCAAAAGGAAAGCCCAAACGTGATTCCAAACTTTCCGCGGCAGGCTTATTTGTGACGACAAAATGTTGCCGCAAAAAGTCTATTTTGTGGTGAATTTCTGGGTCGCCTTAAAAAATGCGGCTATAGTTAAATGACACTTCTTTCGTCCAACTGTGCCTCGCTGCTCCATTTTTTGGCCGCAACAAGTACTTTTTTTATGGTGAAACCAAGCACGCTGTGCTTGTTTGAGGACATAGAGTGCTCTACTTAATTTGCATACATGTGATGGTCTTTCTGGATTGACAAAGCTTGGTGGTTGTTGCATATACGCTGGAGTTGTAAGGTGCCCATGCAGGAATGTATTTTTCACATCTAGTTGGAGGACTTCCCAGCCTTTTACCACTATAAGAGTAAGAACAATTCGTATACTTGCAGATTTAATCATTGGGGAAAATGTTTCATGAAAATCGAGGCCATCCACCTGATGAAAACCTTTGGCAATCAATCGCGCCTTGAGGCGCTCAACAGATCCATCAGGTTGGAGTTCAACCTTGTAAATCCATTCGCAATCATGTTCATAGCATAATCGTTTGGAACCAGTGTCCAAGTTTGATTCTTGTGAAGAGCAGCAAGTTCTTCATGCATAGCTACCAACCAACCAGGGTGCTTTTGAGCAGCGATAATTGTTCGAGGCACTGTTGGAATGGATGGAGATAATGCAACATGGAGATTGATATATTTTGGATTTGGTTTGCGAATCCCAACTTTGCTATGAGTCATCATTTGATGAGGGAGAGGTTGCGCCTACAAAGATGAAGAAATTGTGTCATTTATGCCAGTAGAGGTTGCAGCTCTAAGGGAGAGATCAGTTGGTGGTGGTTTGGCAATAAGATTTCTTGTTGTTGCTGTAGCAAGTTCTGAAGCGAAAGATTGCCGAGTTGGTGTAGACATAAAGGTGGGAGTTGCATATGTTGATATTAGCAAAGCAGTTGTTGTAGGAGATACAGAGCTTATGTCCCAATCTGAAAAAGATGAGAAATCTCCAGCAATGGTGGCATGGCAATACATATTTGTTGGTGAGGAGTATTGAATGATGAACTCATCAAATACAGCATACCATAAGATGTAAATACGGCCAGTGAGAGGGTACACACATTTGTATCCCTTGTGCTTGTTTGAGTACCTGATAAACACACATGGAATAGACTAATGTTCAAGCTTGTGGTCTCGATAGTTGCCAAGAAAAGGGAAACATTGAGTCCCCAATATCTGAAGGCTGAGGTAATCTAGATGTCTATTATGGAGTCAGTAGAATGGTGACTCCATGCCAAGTGCTTTTGAGGGTAGTTGATTGATGAGAAAAACTGCTGTGGAGAAACAATCTTTCCAGAAACGAGAAGGTAGGTGGGCATGAAACATCATTGTGAGTCCAAGTTCAGTACTGTTGCGATGGTTTCTCTCAACCTTGCCATTTTGTTCAGGTGTCTGTGGGCAAGCTGAATGGTGAATAATTCATTTTGATTGTAAATAAGATGTAAAAGCGTTGGAGGAAAATTCACTATCCTCGTCACTTTGAAAGATGTGAATTTTTCCATTAAATTGACACTCAATATGCTTGTAGAACACATCAAAGCAGTCGAGTAGATCACATTAAAGGAGCCACCATGAATTTTTATGATCTGATACTAGCTTACCAATGGCCGAGAGATCATCACAAATAGTCTTGAAGCGGCGTAGATATATTGATAAAGTGTTAGTGCCCTAAGAAATGGAAGTGAGCCTTTGCTTTAGAGAAAAGCTGCGATCGGATGAGTCATGCGCAAACGAATGCAGCAGAGCATTCTAGACTTCAACGATAGTGTTGATCAGGCCAACAACTATACCAAGGACTTCCTCTGAGAGTGTGGTGGTGATCCAACCTTTAACAAGCCGATCTGTTTTTCACCATTGTAGGAATGCAGGGTTTTGAATCACCCTAGTTTGGGCACTTTCAACAATTGAAGGAGGTTGGGGTGTTTCACCAGTTACAAAGCCCTGGAGATCATAACTCTCCAAAATGTTGAGCATTTGAGTTTTCCAGAGAAGGAAGTTGGCTGGTGTGAGTTGAACAGAAACAAAATTGGTGACATTTTGTGTGATGGGATGCGGGTATTCGGTGTTTGAGGATGAAGAAGATGAGTTTTCCATGGAAAAAAAATTTAGCTCTCTCTGAATGTCACTGTATAAGCTCTGATACTATGAAGAAATTCATACGTTTAATTCATCTCATAAAACATGTTCAACAATAAAGGATTGTTCATTCCTTATAAACATGCCCAAGACCTTGTCTACAGGCAATGCTAGATTATTTCTCAACACCCTCCTCACGTGCAGGTTAGTATTTTTTCTAGTCTTTATCACAGGATAAGTAATGTAGGTCCCTATTCATCCTGTGGTTATAAGCTCTGATACTATGAAGACTTTTAAAGTGAACTATCACACACAGTGATGGCAGAGGAGAGTTTGTATTATATAGACAATTTCAGTTGACTACAAGTAAGGAAACGNAGAGGTTGCAGCTCTAAGGGAGAGATCAGTTGGTGGTGGTTTGGCAATAAGATTTCTTGTTGTTGCTGTAGCAAGTTTTGAAGCGAAAGATTGCCGAGTTGGTGTAGACATAAAGGTGGGAGTTGCATATGTTGATATTAGCAAAGCAGTTGTTGTAGGAGATACAGAGCTTGTGTCCCAATCTGAAAAAGATGAGAAATCTCCAGCAATGGTGGCATGGCAATACATATTTGTTGGTGAGGAGTATTGAATGATGAACTCATCAAATACAGCATACCATAAGATGTAAATACGGCCAGTGAGAGGGTACACACATTTGTATCCCTTGTGCTTGTTTGAGTACCTGATAAACACACATGGAATAGACTAATGTTCAAGCTTGTGGTCTCGATAGTTGCCAAGAAAAGGGAAACATTGAGTCCCCAATATCCGAAGGCTGAGGTAATCTAGATGTCTATTATGGAGTCAGTAGAATGGTGACTCCATGCCAAGTGCTTTTGAGGGTAGTTGATTGATGAGAAAAACTGCTGTGGAGAAACAATCTTTCCAGAAACGAGAAGGTAGGTGGGCATGAAACATCATTGTGAGTCCAAGTTCAGTATTGTTGCGATGGTTTCTCTCAACCTTGCCATTTTGTTTAGGTGTCTGTGGGCAAGCTGAATGGTGAATAATTCATTTTGATTGTAAATAAGATGTAAAAGCGTTGGAGGAAAATTCACTATCCTCGTCACTTTGAAAGATGTGAATTTTTCCATTAAATTGACACTCAATATGCTTGTAGAACACATCAAAGCAGTCGAGTAGATCACATTAAAGGAGCCACCATGAATTTTTATGATCTGATACTAGCTTACCAATGGCCGAGAGATCATCACAAATAGTCTTGAAGCGGCGTAGATATATTGGTAAAGTGTTAGTGCCCTAAGAAATGGAAGTGAGCCTTTGCTTTAGAGAAAAGCTGCGATCGGATGAGTCACGCGCAAACGAATGCAGCAGAGCATTCCAGACTTCAACGATAGTGTTGATCAGGCCAACAACTATACCGAGGACTTCCTCTGAGAGTGTGGTGGTGATCCAACCTTTAACAAGCTGATCTGTTTTTCACCATTGTAGGAATGCAGGGTTTTGAATCACCCTAGTTTGGGCACTTTCAACAATTGAAGGAGGTTGGGGTGTTTCACCAGTTACAAAGCCCTGGAGATCATAACTCTCCAAAATGTTGAGCATTTGAGTTTTCCAGAGAAGGAAGTTGGCTGGTGTGAGTTGAACAGAAACAAAATTGGTGACATTTTGTGTGATGGGATGCGGGTATTCGGTGTTTGAGGATGAAGAAGATGAGTTTTCCATGGAAAAAAAATTTAGCTCTCTCTGAATGTCACTGTATAAGCTCTGATACTATGAAGAAATTCATACGTTTAATTCATCTCATAAAACATGTTCAACAATAAAGGATTGTTCATTCCTTATAAACATGCCCAAGACCTTGTCTACAGGCAATGCTAGATTATTTCTCAACACCCTCCTCACGTGCAGGTTAGTATTTTTTCTAGTCTTTATCACAGGATAAGTAATGTAGGTCCCTATTCATCCTGTGGTTATAAGCTCTGATACTATGAAGACTTTTAAAGTGAACTATCACACACAGTGATGGCAGAGGAGAGTTTGTATTATATAGACAATTTCAGTTGACTACAAGTAAGGAAACGAATACAAGAGCTAGAAGGTGAAAAACATATATACGGAAAGGTATAGCTGTACATGCCTAGAATGTAAAGAACATAAATGAAATAAAGATGGAATGTAAACAAATGGAATGAGCACAGATCACGGGCTGATGCTTTGGTGATTGCCTTGCTGTTTTGATCTTATCAGGTATCTCAGTTGTTAAATTACAAATACATAGTTCAGTCATCATTGTGGTAAGATATGCAATAATGGACGTGTATCCATGATCGTGATGCCTGTTAAAGTCGTAAGCAACTTGTTCAAGTTATCTGGCACCGAAAGCAATATTATCCGGACCTGTATGTATTGCGCGTGCATGCAGGGTTGAATACGGGGTACGGGCATCCAATCGAAGAGATGACCTTCCAATATTTACAAATATAGCCAGGCAGCAAATGAACTCTCTTTCGATTCCTGATCAGGATTGGACGTTTTGGAATGATTAATTCCGAATCATATAGATCATAACAAGAAAGCTATAATAGTGCGATGAACATTATCCCTTAATATTGAAGAAGATGAGGATGGTGAAAGGGAAATGCACGCCGGCCCTCCAATATTCGAAATTGTGTGAACAACGATTAAACAATTTGAAAGGATAATAATAACGTGGACCCTTGTCCAAGTTGTGTCTGTGCATGTGTCCGTCTCTAAATATACATATTATATAAATGATTGAATATTGGTAGTGACGGCCACAGGTGTTGAAGGGACGTCGGACTATTTCAAAGGAGATGGTGTAGAAGACAAATCATCTAGAGTTGTTTACGGGCATTGACCTTATGCTAGCTTATGAGTGATGCGTGGACCCCTCGCGTCGACTTGTTATAGCTCTACCCTCCGCTCTTTAGTACTTCTTTTCTTCAATATTTAAGCGTGCTAATAATTATGGCAAGTACTGTCTAAGCTAGCAAGACAGCACCGAGTGATCACGCGTGGAAGACTTGGAAACAATATTAATGTGGAAAACATCCATCCTTTTAATTACCAAGAGTTGTAGGTATATATAACCTGCCCCCATCATTCGAACAAGGAAAAAGGAATTCTGGAGAGGGGGATTGCGCAGCTTTTCTCCATCCTCGTGGAACGGAAGTGTACGTAAAGAAAGGCACGGGAGCCCTTTCCTTATCTTTAAATTGTTAACTTTACTTGGGATGGAGACCATGCTAGCTAGCTAGCTAGGACAGTTCAGAAGCTAAATATTAGACATTGATGCATGCATTTATCAACTTCGAAATGCAATCCTAGCCCACGTATAGAGTCTATACTGGCATGGAAATGCACAAAAGAGTAGTTTTCTATACGTTCTTCGCTGGCAAGTTGCAAATCATGCCGTCGTTTAGTCATTTCCTATATATTAATCATGCAATTTGCCTTTGAACCATCGGTTCTTACAACTAATCTTTGCGTAGACGTATATCAAAAGAAACCAATTAATGGAACAGGGATCGATAAGACTGGGGCGTTTGAGTAGTTCAAAGCTATAAATATATACCAAATGGACCAACTTGACTTTTCCGACGTTAGTTTTTCATCGGCTCTTCTGTCTCTTCTTCCTACAAGCAATATAAGTTGAACGTTCAATGGAAAAAGCTATATAAGCTAAATACGTTGACAAAATCGCTCGTGGGAAAAAGCCCAATTTGTTGTAGTGAACACGCGTGATCAGCAGTTTTAAGCACTAGATCATCATTCAATGGAACTTTTTTGGCCCCAAGTTGTCATGAGTACTCCATGCAGCTTCTTCCCTAGATTTCTTAGCATTGCTTCGAGGATGGATATGATATCCTGATTGGTAGAGCAAGGGAAGACCCTTTTTTGATCATCTTACTTGGGACAGTTCGTAAGCTCATCATAATATTAAAGCATCGATTTTGCATTGACCAAGTTCGAAATTCTACCGGCATGCAGCATNTTTTTTTTTTTTTTTTTACTCATAACAGCAGGACTGAGATTATAGAGTTTTTCTACCCAAAATTTATGCATGCTAGATTTCGGACATGACAAAGTTGAGTCCAAACGTCGTACTCACAGTGTGTGGTCTGCATCTTAACTGATCCACCTGAGTTAAGTAAGATTTGGATAAACAGTTCAAATGACATTTGATGAGATATTTTAAATAGTAATTGAATAAAATATTATTAGAATATATTTTTTTAATATAATTTTTATTTTGAGATTTGAAAAAATTGAATTGTTTATTATATTTTTATATAAGAATTTGAAAAAATTATAATGATTAAAATGATATGAGATGAGATGAAATAAGAATATTATGTATTCAAACTGAGCCTAATTTCTTGATCACGATGTTACAACAACTCATGTGATTCTCGAGATATGTATAAAATAATCTTCCACTTAGTTTAATTATTTGTTTTCAGGACTCGAATTTCACTCCTTTTTTTTGTTTTGTTTTCTCCATGTACTCAATTTCCTTGAGTTTTCCTATATATTGTCCTGAGTTAAATAAGCAGAAAATGCACGGACTGTCTTTTCTCTTGGTCGCCAACTTGAATAAAGTCTTTGGGTCGAGACCGATATATTCATCTTGTATTCAAGAGAAACGGTCATAAGTAATTAAGTATAGTTCAAGACCCATCAGCTAGCATCGATCGTGAAAAATGAAATAGCCTGCAAAGTATCAAGTAATTCAAGCGCGCTGTAACTGCTTTGATCATTTCAATCTTAAATGCCAGAAATTCAAGAAGAAAGAGAAGAATCTCTCTCTCTCTCTCTCTCTCTCTCTCTATATATATATTCAACAACATAATTCAAAATATTCGTTATAGGATAACATATTCAAGCCCCACGTGAAAAAAACTAGTCAAATTCAGAAGTTCTAGAATTACGCAAGTCACAGAAAAGCACGTTCCTGGAAGAGATCGGAAGACTGGAACTGGGTCCCAACAGTATCTAACCTATTTAATATTAATATATAATTAGTGGCGTAGCTAGGTGAAGTTTTTCAGCTAAACCAGCATTTACTACTTGGAAAAGTTTGAAATGTTTCCCAATATTTCCCTTACAATACATGAATATTCATCTCATTATCATCATCAACAGAAGACCTGATACATTAGGGACTTCATAATTAACAAAAAATGTGACCCATTTTCAACCTCAACATGGAAAAAAATTACTGAAAAAGATTGAAGCCTAAACTAGCGAGAAAGTCTTTTCAAACCCGTGTCCTAGAACGATTGATTTCCTCGATGCTGGCAGTACTTCTTGTGTTAATTGGTTTTGGGGTACCACCAATTACTGCGTCTCTCTTCTCTCTCACCGTTGAGTAAAATAACGATTTCTAGAAGAGTAATGTGACTTATCATCTATTTTTTTATTATTTTTTTATAATCTCATAATATAATATTAGATGATTATAAACTATTCATTATGTTTCATTTATAAATCTATCATTTAATGTCACATCATAGAATGATAAGAGAATGATGAGAAAAATAACAATAAATAATTTTTTTCTTGCTAGAATGCTTTAAGTTATTATAATATATTATGTTAAATCACATCAATCATCAATTTGTATACTTACTTTATAAACTTCTTTTAGACTAAGTCCATGTTTAGTATTGTGGTGAGAAATATAATTTATAACTTTAAGGCCTATGACTTATAATAGTTTAATTAAGTAATAAGTTCTACTATTAAAAAGTTATTTATTATTTGAAAACCATATTTTTAAAACACTTTCAAACATGTTATATTTATTTGGAAACAAATTAAAAAAAAAAAAATTTTCGAAAGTAGAAATGATGATCATTTAATTTTTTAAAGATTATGACCATATCATTAAAAGTTTGAAATTTGTATAGATATTTTCGTCTATTGACAGTTTTTTTAAAATTTGAACTACATTATGGATTATCTAAGAAAACATGTTTGAGGAATCTTTAAGCGTACTTTTTAGCTTATTTGAGATTAAAAATACTTTAATATGTAATATCAAAATAATTTAATTTTTCCATTAAAAACCTTTTAAAGTTATTTAAACGACTCCTAATACAATCCCAAAGACTATAGTCAGTAGTTCAGTAGTGTGCTCTTGGTTGGAACTTGGAAGGCACCCGTGCTTCCCAGCAACTAGGCTTTGATAGTTCAACAATTGCTGGAAGGATCATTCCGTAACGGCCCACACTCTCGAGCCCGAGATTCAAACCAGAACAGCCCATCAGCCCTGAGAGCTATCAACTAAGCGAGAGCCATCAAAATCAGTCACAACTAATACGGTCTGATCAAAACTTGGAAGCCAATTATGGAAGATGAGGTCAATTCAACTTTAATGAATTCCACTTGAAAAGACATTAATTGGGCCCATTCATGGAATGACTACAAAGCTATTATCCAATTTGTTTAGCCCAGATATTCTAACATATGAGTTAGCATTAAAATATTTTTGGATAAGTGTACCTGATGTTATACATATTTTTAGGAAAGTAATTTAATTATAATATTTCACTACACAAAAGTTGTAACATTTGAAGAAGGTGTCCTACCCCACATCCTTGAAGAGCAAATGTTAGACTAGTTGTAGATTTATCATTTTCCTTTTTTAATAAGAAGCAAGCATCTTATGTTCTCGAAGTTAATCCTATACAATCAACATTAAATTCGATGTGTTTATGTTGAGGTGGTCCCTCCATCCCCTTCTCTTTTCATTTGATGTCTAGGTGTAAGGAACCCTAGATGAAATGGAGACACAAAGTGAAGTTTTGAGATGAACTGAAGAGGAAGTCTGTGAAGAGGTTAAGTGGGGAAGACTTAGAACTCAAGACAACGCCGTTTTGCTGAATCAATGGAGCACATCGTTTTCGTTAAGTGAAACATGGCGTTTCTTAGGATAATGTGGAGTCTGTCGTTTTAATATATTGTAATAGGCAACTTTTCATTTTAGTATGGAGTTTGTTATTTTTATGTTATGTCATACGCAATGTTTTGGGGATCAAAACCAAATGATGCGTTTAGTTACTGTGATTTCATTTTAGTCTGCTATCGGTCATGTTATCAAGTCCAGAGTCTATTACAAAGGTGTGGGAGGGTTTGCGTATATGAGGAAGAAAAGGGGGGAAGGGAAATAATCTTGAATGTTCTAATTTCTGAGTCTTTATTGGAGGTTGGGATTGCCTCGAACAATCCTCCATCAATTTAGTAAATGAAGTTTGGACAATGCTAGGGAACCCACTGGGGGATCTCGCTGATGTCCCACTCCCTTTTTTTTTTTATTGTTTTTTTAGTTTTTCTTTTTTATTTAGTGATTAAGAAAATGTTGTTTAATAATATTGTGTATTTTTTTTCACATAATGTTTTTAACATTTTTAAATATTTTTAAAAAAGAAAAAAATTCACAATATTATTAAACAATATTTTCTTAATCACCAAGTAAAAAAATTAAAAATTAAAAAAATGGAGCGGGACATCATTGGGATCCCTATCATTTTCCATGAAGTTTTAGTCATTTCAATTCCAGGATTCCTGTCCTTGTTCCTTGCTGGGTTCTTAATTTGGAGATTCCTTACAATTGGTATCTATGAGCTAGCGATCCTCAATGGCAAATGGCACTCGTTCTAGACAACAACATGAAGGTCTTCAGAAGCTGGTTGATGGCTGGAGAAGGGTCTTCAAGACATGCAGGGTAGACTTGACCAACTCACTGAAATGATCCGCACCCTAGTGGCCAACCAGAATAATATAGGCATTAGGGATCTGCAAGTCACAAATGAAACAAATTAGCTACATCATAGGGGAGCCTTTCAGTAAGGAATTCGTTTGGGCTTTCCTCATTTTGATGGGAAAAACCTATGGATATTCAAAGCTTCTCATTACTTTGAATTCCACCAAACACCTTCTGCTCAACGTTTGTTGATGGCTTTTTATCACATGAAAGGAGAAGCTCTTATTTGGTACCAAGATGCTATACACCCAGGTTAGTTTAATAATTGAAAAAATCTTGTTCGTGCCATGTTGGTCCATTTTGGGCCAATGACTTATGATGATCCAACAGAGACACTCACCTGTCTTAAGCAAACATCATCAGTAGTAGCTTACAAAGTCTAGTTGAAGGCACTCTCCAACAGATTAAGAGGATTATCGAACAACGACAAATTAAGTTGTTTTCTTAGTGGGTTGAAGGACGAAATCAGGTTACATATTCATATGCCTAACCTTTTAATTTTAATGCAGCTTTTGGTTTTGCTCGTATTTAAGAAGACTATATGGCCAGTACAAAGATGACTTGCTTGTTGGTGGACTTGCTAGTGGCTTATTGAGATTTTGTAATGGACTTGCTTGTTGCTCTAGTGATCTTGTAATGGACTTGTCGGTGGCTTATTGAGATTTTGTAATGGACTTGTTGGTTGTTCTAGTGATTTTGTAATGCATTTTGATGAATCTCATTATTTTGTTGCTTTTTTATGACATGTGAAGAGATATGTAGTTTATGTTGATTAATATTTGAATTTGTTTTTTTGAGTTTCATCTCTAAGGTACTTGTGACTATCACATCTCTGTTGTTAGCATGAGGGTTTTTTTTTTTTTTGTTTAAGTTTTTATGCAACCAATTTTGGTTTGCAGTTGAACAATTAGTATTTCTCTGGATAATATATATTTTTCTAGATTTCATGCATGTGTTAAGCGCTATAGTGATGTTGTAGCATGTTGTTTTATCACTAGCGATATGTTCCTATATGGCAGCTGATTATTTTTATTCAAGTTTAGAATCACGGTAGCTCTGTGATATGGTTTTGCCATTTTGGTATGAATACGACTATTGAATGATATTTCAGCTTGACATTTGTCAAATGGTGAAATATAAAAAGTTATCATGTCAGAATATGACATGATAAATTCTTACATTTTTCTATGCCTCAATCTTGAGGATTTTTTTTTTCCCTAAGCAGGCAAATTTTCATTCAGACAAGAAAAATATGATACATGAGAAGGGAGTTGGGTTTCACAACAAACGCTCCAATACAATAACTACAATGCAAAGGTGGAAGAAAAAAAGAAAACACACGGATTTTGAGACCAATTTCTTAGTCCACACCCTTACTCTACAAAGAGGACGTCATCTTAAAATGCAGTTTTTTATAGTTCGCATAGCTGTGCGAACTGTGGCAACACCGCTTGAGGTGGTGGGAATAGGTATATTGCAGTTTGTTGTCTTGAGATATTTCTTGGAGGGATCATTATTTTCTTTTTCAAGATCATCGGTTAAGGAAAGCTTTAACATAGTAAAAAGCACGGTATCAGATGGACTGATCAGTGATGAATCATTTGTCTTCTTGTGCAACTATAATGGCGCGTGGAGGCCACGCGCCGATGTTTGAGAGGTGAAGTGGGGAATTTGGTAGTGTGGCACGTGTAATCGGTGGGCTCATTGGGGCACGGCGGCGTTTGAAGGCCACGCTTGGAAAATTGGAGAGGAGAGGTGTGGGGATTTTGTTAATGATATAGGCTGCTGTTAAGACAACATCTCCCCAAAATCGGATTGGCAATGATGCTTGAAAGAGAAGGGCTCGAGCAACATTTAAGAGATGTTAGTGTTTTCTCCAACAACACCATTTTGTTGAGGGGTATTCACACATGATGTTTGATGAATGATGCCATATTTTTTGTAAAAATCAATCATAGCAAATTCAAGTCCATTGTCAGTTTTGATTTGCTTAGATTATGTTTGGAGGATGAGATGAGAATTTTGTATTTTGTTTTAAAGTTTAAAATATTATTTTTTAGTTTTGAGACTTGAAAAAATTGAATTAGAATTTGAAAAAGTTATATTAGGATTTGAAAAAGTTGAATTATTTATTATATTTTGTATGGGGATTTGAAAAAGTGTAAAGATGAGATGAGATGAAGATGAAAATTTTAAGTAAAACTTGTTTTCCAAACATAATCTTAATGTTTTTGTTGAATTGGGTTTGTATGAAATGGAAGAAAGATTGTAGGAGGAATCTTGTGTATGATTTCAGTCTCATTAGGAAAACCCAAGTAACTCTAGAATAATCATCCACAATGGTTAAAAAATAATGAAATCTTTGAAGGGAAGCATGGGAGTATGGCCCCATATATCACAGTGAATTAAATAAAAAAGAAATGAATTACTTGAAACACTTGAAGGGAATGAAAGTTGTTTCTGTTCAGCCAAATGACAAACTGTACAATGAGATTTATCTTTGGACTTTACATTAGGTACATTAGAATGTATTAAATTCATTCTATGAAAGGATAAATGTCCTAATCTACAGTGCCATAAGTCAAAATCTTGATATACAACAGCTTGGTTGACTCGAGTTAGACTAGATGGGCTTGAAGATGAAATATTGGTGTTGTCTGGAGGTGAAGATAGCAGGTAATAGAGACCAGCATGGACTTTAGCAAGTCCAATCGTCATCCATGAATAGAGGACCTGAATGAAATAAAGATTATTTAAGAAAAATAGACAAGTGTCTGGTCTTTGAGTAAGCTTACTGACTGAGATGAGATTGAAAGCAAATGAGGAAACACATAGGACATCGTTAAGAATGAGAGAGTTGGAAAGTTTAACAGTGCCGATGTGTGTGACTTGAGCTTTTGTACCATTTGGAAGTTGCACAAAAGATTGAATTTAGTAGGAAGATTTAAAAAAGGAGGTGGGGCACACTGTGTGATCAGTGGCTCCTGTGTCCATAATTCATGATGTGTTATGAAAGGTATCATGCTGACCTTGTGAAAGAGAAGTGAGTTTATCATGACTTGTGACATTGAAAAGAGATGGGTTATAAGAGATGCTAGAACTGGAAGAATAGTGATGATTACCTGCTAGACTGGAGTGGGATGTTGTTGAAAGGGCAGGTTCTGAGATAATTGGTGAAGGATGCATAGGTGGTGGTAGGAGTGGTTTATTGTGTCCTGAGGTCAACTGAGGGAATTGAGCATTTACAAGATCCACGAGGTGATGTGCTTGTGCTTGAGAAAGGTTTAGCTGAGAGGTACTTGATGCAGGAGATGCATGGCCTGCAGCAATAGTTTGATCCACAATGAAACCATCAAGAGCAACCTGGTTTGCAGAGTGAGTAGCAGGTTTTCCAAATCCATTTCCAAACTTAGATTTGGTAAATTTAAAAGTGGGTGAAAATCCTATTAGTTTGTAGCATTTCGCCTTTGTGTGTCCCATCTTCCCACATTGTACACAAACCAAATCTGTTTTCTCCTTTTTCTTCGAGAAATTTTGATAAGCAAGCAAGGCAGATGGTTTTGAGGTAAGAATAACTATGTTTCTTGTTTGCCTTTGCCTCTCTTCTTGTAAAACAAGTGAGAAGGTCTTATCTAGAGAAGGCAAAGGACTCAACAAGATAATTTGCCCTCTAACATCATCATAGCTATCATTTAAACCCATTTAAAATTTGAAAACATAGTCCATTTGCTGAACTTCACCAACATTCTTTAAAGTATCACATGTACATAAACTACAAGTGCAACAGGGAAGTGGTCTATAGCTATGCAGCTCTTCCCAAATGGCATTAAGTTAGGTGAAGTAGTCACTTATAGAAAGATGCCCTTGAACCATGCCACTGAGTTTGTGTTGAAGGTGATATATCCTAGCTTCATCAGGCTGTGCAAAACGCTATTTGAGTTTATCCCATACCTGTTTAGCTGAAGTCATGAAGAACACATTAGAGGCTATGCCCCTGGAAACTGAATTTAAAATCCAAGCAAGCAAGATATTGTTGCATCGTAACCAAAATACATAAGAAGTATCTGCAAGGTCAAGAGTGGGGATGGTGCCATCTAATAATTCTGACTTATTCTTGATTGAAATGGAGAGAAGAAAAGATATGCTCCAAGAAATGTAGTTGGAGCGAGTTAGGGGTGGTGAAACAATGACAATGTTTGTATTGTCACTGCAATGCAAGAAAAAAGGACTATTTGGATCTTCCGTAGGAGAAGAAGATGAGGAAGATGAGAAGGCCATAGGTTCAATGAAAGATGATTAAAAACGAGAAGGTATTGCATGAAATTACTCCTACTCTGATACTATGTTAGAAATTGTTAAGAATAGAAAGTGAATATGAGAAGAAAACTCATTCTCATTGATTACTTTGGATCATACAAAGGTCATATATATACATTGCAAAAAAGCAGAAAAAGCTACTGAAAAACTAACTTTTAATTATCTACATAATTACAAGTATCAATTCAGAACTTTTATGGACAGCATGGTAGAGGCAGCTTTATGCATCGTGTCCCTCATGCTTCTTTGTGTGTAGCCATGCATTTCCTTAATTGAGGTTCTTCTTTTCAGTGCACCATCTCGTCTCCTTTTTTGTTGCTGTTGTTTTCTTTTTCTTTTCATGTACTGCAGCTGTTATCTTTTTCTTTCAATGTACTGCAACATGCTTTATTAGCTTTATGTATCTCTTGAGTGCTACAGTGTATTTCAAGTATGCTCTGGCTATTGTCCTTGTGTAGGATTAGATTGCATTTCATTTTGTTAGATTGTATTCCGCAAGATGAAATGTTAGACCTTGCATGACTTCCAAGACATAATGATTTTGAGGATGTAATAACTTTAGTGTTGATTGTTCTATATTGTTTCATCATATTATTGTTATGTGAATATGAGTGCTTAGACCTTTGACTGTGCTGTATTGGCCAAAATGCCATTTTGTGACTTTGTGGATGAATATATTTTGGTTCATCTTTATTTTTATGCACACACGCACGGGCATACATATAAATATATACACACATATACAAAAATACATAAGCCTTAACATGAATGAATTTCATTTATGGGGTATGAAGGTGGGGAAAAGTATAGGGTTTTGTTCAAAACTAACGTTGCACCAACGATTTTTGAAGAGGTTCAGAACCGGTGGTTTGGGGGGTTGGAAAGCTTCTCCCTGCACCCCGCCACACACATGCGGGTAGCACGACTACTAAATATGTATTTTATAAAGAGTTTTGTTATATAACTTCCACCACACTCTACACTCCACATTTTTTTAAATTTTTTAAATTTTTAATATTTTAAAATGTTTTTTGAGTTTATTCTTTTTAAACTATTTCAAATTTTCTATTAATTATTCATATAATAAATATTTGATAAAATTAAAAATTAAAAAAAAATATGGTATGTGGAAGTTGTGTGAATAGTAGGAGGTTGTAGAGAATTTTTGTTTTATAAATAAACACAATAAAAAGGGTAAAATGCTAAAGTGACAAGCAAACCACGAAAGCTCCGCCATGCTCATCACCACCACTAGGGCCTTCACATTCAAATGTTCGCCTTCGTCTTTCAGTTTCACATCTTTCCCCAGGTCCCACATGGACTCCAAACCCAAAACCCTCGTTCAGTGCGCCTTCATGACCTCCGCCTCTCGCTCTCCTCCTAGAGAGGCCTGCGTGAACGACCCCGGCAATGGGTCTATCTCATTGCAGGAGTGGCAGGGTTGGGGCACCACGTCTCCTGTGCCCGCCATGGTCACAAAAATCGTTGAGGAGTTGAAGGCTTTGGAGACAGATATTGATGCCCAGATGAGCTTTGGCGGTAGTGGTGGCAAGCTTCAGGTATCTATTTCAACGTTTTTATTTGGCTCTGTGTGGTTTCTGTGGAGGCTAAAGGAAAAGAGCATTTTTTTTTGTGACTTTTTAGATTTCAATATTGTTTCTTTCCCTACTTTTCTCAGCAACGAATTGGGGCTGGATGTTTGAGAACGCTCACTTTCCGTTTTATGGGTTCAGAAAAACGGATGAATTAATTGGTTGATGTTAATTGTTTCTGTTTATATACCACATATAAGAACTTAACAAAGTTAAACTTGTTCTTGGTATCAGAAATATGGAAGAGCGGTGGTGATTTGATAGAAATTTTTGTCAGCATTCTCACCCTTATAACTCATTTTGATTTTTTAGAGCCTTAGAAAACTATGCCAATTGTAGTGATGATGAAAGAAATAACACTGGGCCGGCCTCCCACAATATATATTAGATTTTTTTGAACTTAGCTTATTCGTCATCCATTCCACTAGTGTAATCAGTAAAGGCTAGTCAACTCAGCTAATTCCTGATATGTACTTCAACATAAGTAATATGAATAAAATAACTATCATGAAATCATGCCACGTGGAGACTCCACATTTAAAACTTGGGCTTATCTCCTTCTCCAGATGCATTTGACAAACAGCGTAGCAAATAGCTTTTACTTATAATTTCCGTTTCATAATTTACAATGATCCTTCTCCAAACACCTGCATCCGAAACCTGCCAAAATGGTTTAGAGCAATGCGAAAGGAGTTCAAATTCCTCAGTCATACACACAAAAGCTTTTTATTATATTCAAGAAAAATATTTGTCATAGAAATGGAAATAGCAATAATTGTTTCTATGGTTGTTGTTCAGTGATTCATGTTTACTTCTAGTTCAGCTGGGTTTGGCTCCAAGTTTTAGAAAACATTTCTTTGATCTTCTATTTTAAATTTCAGGGATATTTCAAAGTCCAAGAGGACAAAAAGCACCGCGCAACATATCGAGCTTTATGCGATTCTGAAGAAAAGCTACAATTTTTTTCAGCTCGACAAATAGCGTGTCGCTTGCTTGGAAGTAGGGGTTACCTTTGTCAGAAGGTATTCTTTTACTGTGCAAAAATCATTGCAGCATATTTCTAGGTTTTATTGTCCTTTTTTTTATTCATTGTTTCTTATTTTAGTAGACCAATATGTGTTTGGTGCATGAGGGAGATAAAATGCCTGTACATAGTTTCTCATTATTTCATATAATTTAACGATTACTTATAAGACTTCATACTTATGCAGTGCTGGCTGCCTTTGGAAGACTGTATGTGTTCTAGAGTCATGCCCTGCAATCTATGGCATGGAATGCGATTCTGGTTATATATGCATCCTAAGGTTATGCTATGTCCAGTCATTTCATATATCCTGTTCTACCTGATCTGCATAATATCTTCTTAAAGTTCGTTAGAGTGATAGTAAAAAACTTGTAGGATTTTCTGCGGCAGAACAACACTGGAAAGTTGTTATGGCAAGTTTTTGGCATTGAAGCTGCGACTTTGTGTCTCTATGGCATTGCTGAGCATGAAGAAATCATGTGGAGCACATTCAAGGATGCAGGTCTCTTGAAATCTTCTTGCCTTCTTGACATGATGGATATTTAATTTAGGGGATGGTCATATGGTACCTTCAAAAGTTGTAGGTTTTCATTTTGGAAGCCATCCATTATTAACTAGTTGGACCATAGGTGCAATGATTTATGTTGAAGTTAATCCTACTTATTAGTGGAGGTAGTTTTTATCTTTCTAATTTTGTCTCATTATCCATCTTGTAATTGTTTAAATCCACCTCCAATTCAATTAAAGTGAAGCTAGCTCCTACTCCTACTCCTTGCTTTGGTCCCTTTGACATAATATTCCCTGCAGCTCATGAGACTGACCATCTCTTTATTTATTCATATACAATATCTTTTAAGTTGTAGACAAGTACTGATTTCTCGTCAAAGTTCCTCTCTTGTTAGTGTACTCATGGTAATTGGTAGTGTGCTTATGGCATGCTTACACCTGTACTATACCAACGCATAGGAGTCTTTTAGAAGTATTTTAGAAGGATTACTTAACCACTTCATTCAGGATCCTGAAGAAAAGGGAACTGAAGCCTCCATTTATGAAAACTTAAATTCGCATTTTGATTTCATTCCAAAGTAAGGTCTACTTTCAGTGTGGTAAAAATTTTAATTTCATAAGAGACTTCCTACTTTAAACACATTCAAACCTTTCTATGGAAATTTATTATTCTTCTGCTCAGGTGGGAAGCAATACAGTGGTTTGGGACATAGAGTCATATCAATGTGATTTTCTTAGCCTATTGATCATTCTCTTTTTGTTGTTGGAATAATAACTGCATGTTGAATCCTAATGTATGGCATTTGTCATAGCTAGCACATGTATTAAAGTTGTTTGACCTCATCATGAGCATTTTGACTTGATAATAATACTTTTGCTCTGGTCTCTTGGTTTTTAATCATGCGGAATCACTTATGACTTTTTATGTTCATTTCCAGGAAAAAACAATGTATGGTGCCTTTATCCGAACAAAAATGCTATATCAAAATCTGTTCAGGATGCCTTTGGTCAAGAATCTTCAGCGGATCAGAAATGTAGACCAACGATGGTACTTTTTTTAATACAATGTCCATATTGGATGTCTCGTTGTTGATTTTACATCTAATCGTATGGGGAAATTATTTATTTGGGTTCATCATGAATTTGAACCTATTTGCAAAAGGACATCAAATAAAAATTGAGAAGTGACAATTTGTTGATCATGTCTCTATGAATAAATGCAGATTGTAAACTAGTAGGTTGACCAGCTGCTGCTAAATGTTTATTTATTATGTTCTTTTCGGCTGTGTCAACTTAATAACGAACCATCAACATCTAACGGAAACTTTGAAGGAACCAAAGAACTTAGGAAGAACACATAATATTCTACATCTATTGTGAGAATGACAGTGATTGGAATAATTTGCTATAGGAAACTAGTGAAATTCCTTATCACAAAAATAATAAAAAAGGGTGCTAGTCTTGGAAATTTCAGCCATATCCTTAATCTATTGTAAAAGGGCAAAATAATAGAAAGCTGTAGTTATTTTTGCATAAAGTCAGAATTTAATATTAATTGCCTTTTTTTCTTAAATCAATGTAGCTTCACATATCTTAACATGAAATTTATAATTTCTTTTTCCAGTTGAACATGGTGGTAATTTTCATGTTGGTTCTACTGCACAGACAAATGGAGATATAACTATGAATTTCATTCTAATTGATGGTACATGGAGCAATTCCAATGCAATGTTCAGCCGTCTGAAGGTGACACTCTGAAGCATCCCTTCATTCTTTTTTTTTAAAGAAAAAAACATACACAAAATCCTTTTGGGTTTTACCATGTATAATTTCCACCATTGATTGTGTGTCTACTTATTAATCAAATCCCTAAATGTGTCTCTTCTATTAATGATGCCGAGTGCGAAAGTGATTATTTCAATCATGCTCTATTTACCGATAAAACAAAATATTTCAATCATGCTGATTAAAGCATCATCATATAATAAGCAATCTCAATACTGAAAACTTAGAAAAAGATTGTGCTGATTATATAGAGACCTCTTAAAGCTCACACCTCTAGTTATAGTTTAGGATTTCTGCCCCTAAGGAGCATAGAGACACTATAGTTCAGGAATCTCATTACTGATATCTTTCTTGCTGATTGGATTATATCATGGCTAGGCCTATAAATTGGGAAATAGGAATTGTCAAATAGCAGTATTCTAATCTTGCGTTAATGGTGAAACCATAGTTATAAAACGAGCATATGTGGATGATGCTATGAACCAGCGCCCCCTACACTCTCTCTTAGGCTGGCCACCTTCGGGTGTTCAAAAACTCATTGATTCCCGATGCCAAGCTAGTATCGGTAGAGATTTCAATCTTAACCATGTTGCACGTAAACTTAGAAAAGCTGGACAAAGCTAGTGGTTAGGCAGACGCCCTTACTATGCCTTTTGCCCCAACAGGCATTTAAATGACAATACTTCTAGGAAATTAAGTTGTCCCTTTGAGTACTGGGAAATGAGGCCAAACATGATATTGGTTCAATTATTTTACAAGTAAACATGGATTGCATGTCAACCAAGCATTTGTTTGATGATGCTTTAGGTATTACTGGCTGACTTTCTTTTACATTTGTGGACCTGTCCAAAGAACAATTCCAAGGTGACAGATTAAATTAGTTCTGAGGCCCTTTTTGAGTTGTCCACGTGTCACGGGATGGAAAGATCAACTCGTATTGGGTCTATGTCAATGTGTCGCGGGGTGGAAGGTTAGCTCCTGTTATGTTTATGTCCATGTGTCACTAGAAGACATGGAAGGTTTGACTCGTGGTGTCTTTCACAGCAGGACAGAAGACCTACTCTCAGGCCTAGATTCGTTGCTGAGGAAGGAGTCAAGTCTGTGGAAACGTTTTGTGTCATGACCTCGAATTCGGTGGAGCACTTGGAGCCTGTAAACATCTGAAGCTCATGATGTCCCAAGGAAAGGAAAAGAGAAGTTAATGTGTTGGAAAATAAGTACAAGAAATAATGAGAGTTTAGTGGTAATAGCATAAACAAGGTGGGAGCAGAAAGGTTAAATAATGGAAGGGTAATTCAGTGTTTTTGCGACTCAAATGGAGCAAAAATGTTATGTTTCCTCAGCCCAAACTGTGAAACACCTAGTTTTGGTGACTGGGGATGTGATCTTTTGTCAATGGTAGGTGCTTCTAACAGTAGGCTGAAGGGAAGTATTCCAAGCATTTTACTAAGATGTTTGGAGAGGTAATACTTTTGGCAAGAAGATATTTCCTGCTGTAAGGATTCTCTCAAAGGGATTCTAGAGGGTTTCGAGAGTGGGTAACAATTTTCTAGGGCTTGTTATTGGAATGAATAGATGATCAAATGGTTAAGTGAATGGTGAGTCAACGCGCAGTGAAGGTTGGGTGGAATCTGCAATGGGTAGTTTTTGTCCTTGTCATGGAGGCTCTTAGTAGAATGTTCTCAGGTTCAGTTGGGGGTGGTTTTTTCTTAGGATTTTCGTTGGGGGATAATAACCATGGCATAATCAACATTTCTCAAGTTTTCTTTGCAAATGATACTTTGTTATTCTGTGAGGTGGACAAAGGGCACATTCAATCTTTGAGGGCTATCCTTCTTTGCTTTGAAGTTGTTCCGGGTTGAAAATAAATCTCTCGAAATCCAAGCTGGTACTGGTTTGTTATATTCAAAATATAAGGGGTCTATCTCGTCTATTGGGCTAAAGTATCATCATTATCCATGAAGTATCTTGGTCTTCCTTTGGTAGTTCCGTTCAAGGTCAAGCCCATTTGGAATGATGTGTTTCAAAAGATAGAGTGTTGGCTTGCCAGGTGGAAAATGATGTATGTGACGCCCTCGGGGCCTCGCTTATGTTTTGGCAGAGAACCATGGCGTCAGGATGTGTGCCGCACAAGTCACACCCCACAACGATCCTGGAAGCTTTTGTGCTTGTATGCTTAGCATACTTGTGTAGAAAAAAAGTACTGCAGCGGAAAAAAGAAGAAGAAAAAAGTTTGTTTTAAAACTACAGATGTCAGTACCAGAGAAAATATTAAAACACCAAACTCAGCATCATGTGCCATCTATAAGTCACAATGTCTCATCTCCACAATCGTTAAAATCATTACAAACCATAAATTTTCTAACAGATTCATTTAAACCAATTACAGGAATAACAACAGCTAAAAGGATAGCCCAAACGGGGATAGACCCCCTTCTCACTCCTCAGGCTGCATCGGGTCGTCCTACTCATACTTACCCTTGTGACATTGTTGCCCATGTTTGCATCAAAGTCTACGATTTCGAGGAAGGAAACCGTAGTGGGACTACCTTGGTGAGATTATGAGTGTCTCAGTAAGTTATAAACCATGACAATACATATAAAACATGCAATGACAGTTAATATACTTGAAAAAACCGTAAGGAACCTGAGCAACAATGTATATATAATCAAAACAGTAAGCAACCTGAGCAATGGGTATAAAATTTTAAAACAACAAGAAACCGAAGCAACAAATATTTAACTTAAGCCATGAAAATTCCCGAGCAACTTATATATGCAACCTCAACACAATAAGGATCCCAAGCGACAAATGCCCAACTTCAAATGTGAAGTTCGTGAATATGAGAACTCCAGGTTCTCCAATATCCATCCACCACCTTAAACCATTTTCCTTATTAACACGTGCACCATAGCCTTCCCTAAAATCGATGCGTGCGCCGTGGCTCCCTTTGCCACAACGTGGGTAATGGCCGCCCATATAACTTCGTCTCAAGAATCTCTTTGGCTTCTATGCTCTATCATGAACTAGATGCTTGGCCAAGGAGTAACAAGCTCCTCCGTCAAGCTTGGTCCTTTTGGTTTGCCACTTGTAAGGCACGTGTCGGTAAAGCTTTTGACGCCAGCTGCGAACGGTCGAGGTGGAGTGTGAATGGTGGTGAAGTTAATGACCCTCTTTGATGTGCACGTGCTTCTCGCAAAATGACGCCTTGTTTGTGGAATTGAAGATTCTCCAACAAATCCTTGTGTGCTTTCGGGCACTTGGTTAGACTTTCATAAGTCACGGGGAGTTGTTCTGAGCACTTGCTCTGACCTTTATACTAACGCCCAATGGAAGGCCCAAGCCACATAGACTATACTTCAAAAGGACTAATTAAAGATACAGTTGGAGTCCCATTCGAACATTACAAAGGGCAAAAACTTGTCCTTTCCAAGCAATGCGAGATCCTATACATTACTTACCTTTATCAAGATTGAGTATCACAATCTCTTCTCTTATATTCCCGACATCCTCGTCGGGCCAATCCATCATGGATGGCACAGTCCAAGTCCCACATTTTTGGTTGGGATAAACTCTGATACCATTTATAACGCTTTAATGGAAGGCCCAAGTCAAATGACCTATACTTCAAGAGGACTAGTCAATGATACAATTGGAGTCCCATTAGAACATGTGGGGTATCACATACAATTGGAGTCCCATTGGAGTCAATGATACATTTTCAAGCAATGTGGGATCTCATACACTACCTACACTAATCAGAATGGGGTATCTATCACATATATCAAGGCACGGGGAAAGCGGGTTCCTAGCACTTGCTCGGATTTACATCGAAGTGTGGGTAGATGCATTCCGAGCATTTGCTCGGATTTACATCCAAGCTTAGATAATGTACTTCGAGCACTAGATCAATCTCATAGTAAGGCAAAGAATGTATTCCGAGCACAAGCTCAGACTCATAGTCAGGCGGGGAATGTATTCCGATTACAAGCTCGGACTCATAGTAAGGCGTATAATGTATTCTGAGCAACTTGTAGTAAGGCAGGGAATGTTTTCCGAGCACAAGCTTGAACTTATATCATTTTGCTTGCTACCCACTTGTCTCCCAGTTTGCCTAATACCTTGCTCGCCCATTGCGTTGCTCGCTTCGCACATTGCTCACTGGATGCTTTACTTACTCTTTTGCTTGCCTGCCTTGCCCATTACGACCTTCCCTCAAGTACGAGATTGCTAGGGCCTTATGGAATCATGTTTTAAGTAGAGTTGGATTAGCATGGGTTATGTTTGGAAAGGCGGTTGATCTCTTAGCTCGTTGGAGAGGTGCTAAAGGTATTCCTCAGATTGTAGTTGCGTGGAATATGGCTTCTATTTGTCTATTGTTATATATTTGGAGGGAGAGGAATGACTAAAACTAAGGCTGTTCATCTAGGCCAGGATTTTTTTGATTCAGTCCAAAACTTAGATAACTGGGTTCACATGGGCAGTTACCCAGGCCGATAACTCGATTCCCTACCTACTCATACCCGGGGTCGGGTACAAGTACTGGCAAAGAATGCAGGTACCGCCTAAAAACCCAGTACCTAGAACCGTGTACTGTATTTTTTATGCATGAAACGACATTGTTTTGGTCTTCAAAACGGCGTCTTTTCTGATTTAAAGCTTAACATTTCAGTCTTTCCCCCCTTCTCGACAGATCTCTCTCTCTCTGTCTCTCCAAAAACCCTAACCTCTACTATCATTTCTGTCAGAGAGTGCCGAATAATTTGCCAAATCTTCAATCATCACCAGCAAGTTTACTAGTTATCATTCTTCACCTGGTTGGATTTGCATATATGTTTCTCTTTCCTGGTTCCTGTGTTTCCTTCTTCCCCTGTCTTTTCTTTTTCATTAATGATCCAGTGTGATCCAATTTTTTCCATATTGAACATATTTGCACAAGATTTTCGAAAACCATGTAAAGTCCTAATGAGCATGACCTAGTTTCGACTTAAACCTCGGGTGAAAAATGACCTTTTTGCTTTTATTAAGCTAGCTAGCGAATTACAAGAAGCATGCTTTATGGAATGGAACCGAAGAGTAATGATCGATTTCTAGAGCCCCAAACAACATGAGAAATTTTTACTTTGTTTTCGAGAAAATGAAAGCAAATAAACCTGTTTTTCTTATCTCGCTCGTTAATATCACAACCCTACATCTATTCTGGTCCCAGTCACCATAAAAGGCCAGTTTTATCTAAACCTGGTATCCGGTTACAACCCGGGTAACTAGATAACTGGGACTTTATAACCGGTGAAGGCTTATCCATATTGGAACCTAAGAAATATTTGGTGACATCATTCCAAGTTCCAATTTGGGTCCCAGCCTTCCACACACTTCAATGTATATTGTGTTAGGTAGTTGTGCAGAGATATCACATCTAGGGGTGGCAATTCATGTTGGCGGGTTATGTTCGTGTCGTGTCAAGTCATGAGTATTAGACTATATGGGTCCACCTGAACATGACCTGTTTAATTAAACGAGTCAAACTCTAAAATCCTATCACAATCCATATAAATAAAGGGTGACATGATACAACTCGTTTAGTAATTAACTTTATTGAGTTAACCTAGACACGAATCATTTCAACCCATTCTACTCGTTTAACGGTTTAACTTGTTTCATATAAATAGGTTGAGCTAACCCATATATTTATTTTTTTAACTCAATTAATATAATTTCATATATAATACAAGAATAACTATATAAATCATTCACAATTACAACTCGAGTCATGATAAAATATTTTATTATCAATACCCACACCAATAATATAGAAGAAAATTAATATTTTCATAAAATAAAATTACATATTAACAAAAATCTTTTAATAGATACTAAGTAGTTAAATTCTAATATTAACATTACATATTCTCAACAAACAAAAAAGACAAAACGTTTATAAAATTTGAAAATATAATTTATTGGTGTCATACGGTTTGATTGCAGGTATCACAGGTTGATCCGCAATTGACTCATTTATTAATTTTCTTAACTGGTCAACCCATTTAGATCCAAATCCGCTTATTTTGTACCATGTTCGTGTAGGATTCACAGGTAGTTTCATATATTGCCACCTCTAATCACATCCCAAATCTTCCCTCCCGCAGTTTGCCTCTTTTCCATAATGGACATCCTCATGAGAAGGGGTGTTGTCGCAGAACCAAAATGTTTGCTGGTTCAAAAGGCACCACCACAGAACCAAGATGTTTGTTGGTTAAAGAAGGGCGCCATTCTTGTTGATAGCGATATTTTTAATTCTGCTGTTGGAAAGATAATATATATAGATATATATTTGTTTTGATAAGCGTTGTTGGGAAGTTCATTTTCATTAGTATATCTATGTGCAGGAACAAGCAAAGTCTATTTGGGGAGAGGAAGACTTTCCTTGTATAGCTCTAGCTACTGGAGCTTCTGCTATGCATAAACTTCGGTGAGAATTGAAACATAACTTTGAAATTCTTGCCACTCACTGTTTCTTTGTTTTTCTTCATGTGTCAATTTTCCATCATGGTTAAACCCCGTAGTCATATTAGGCCTACTTGGTAACCATTTATGGTTTTGTGAGCGCAGGCCCCAGCCATCTTGGGATCGTACCTGTACAGCAGCAGCAGCCATTGGCCTCCTCTCTGAGCTGCAACTTCTCCCAGTGTTTAGCTCATTTGGATTGGATAAAGAGGCTGAAGCAGTAGAACACGCTTTAGTCGTACTGTTGGAAGCACTCACAGCTAGACGCCTTCGGATGGGCAGATGCATCACACGCAGGGTAAGACACAACAGCAACATCTGTTAACACCCAGTCAAGAATAAGATTGATAGTGGCCATACTGATCACTTAGTTGGGGTTTTGTGTTGGTGGAAGTAGTTTTGCTATGATGTCCTTGATGTTGAAGAAATTGTTACGGACTTCCCTGAAGGGGATCGTGCTTCTGTTGTGCAATATTTTCTTAGTTGATGCTGAAATGTTGGGTTTTTGATAAGTGATGGTGTCAACTTTAGGCTCCATGGTGATGAGTCCTATTACCGAGCATAAACAACTCAACTGCCAAAGATGATAATGCACAGCAATTGATGAGTGATGTTCACGTTGATGGGATTTTTGTTTTGTTTTTGTTGATTATTTTTTCAGGGTAGTAATAATATTCCATTATTTTGTCCAGTCCCCAACTTCAAACTTGAATATGTGTTTAGAGGAGATTAATTTGAACGTTCCTCTTCTATATGCGTGTCTTCTGCTGATGCTATTAACACGCACTTCAAAGAACAGAGAAGATCTTATTAAGTGGCTGCCTGCACATCTGGAAAATTGACCAATCTAGTTGTGGAGTAATATTAACATTGATCAGTGGGTAGGCGTTGGCTGAGATTGGGTGGCAATGGCAATCACGTCAGTGTAGACGTGAAGGATATGCGTAGGATTGTAAGCAAGAGCAAAAATTAATAACAATTTAAATAAATGCAAAATGATAGTTCTTCAGTGTACTATGTGCTTCAACTCAATCATCCATCAAAACGGAACGCGGCGTTTATCTGTAATTGAATCTCAGTAGCATTTATTTCAATATACATCCTTAAAAAAAAAAAAAAAGAAATTCCTCTTAAATTTTGTTGCGAGACCTAGTTTTGACGGGCCATGCACCATTTTGGACTGCGCATGAGGCACATTCACCTCCCATTTTGCGACACAGCTTCTTACTCCCTATAGATCGGGTAGTAGAAGTCGATAATATGCCATGTGTAGCTTGGAGGCCGTAACCAAGTCTGCTACTACTCCTTAGGAGAAAGTATATCATTCATCAATAATTTTGGGGTTGGGCTGAACATTTTGATCAATCTTCCACCAATCATACGAACAATTTCAGTTGCTTGAGCAGCCCTTAATTCTTCATTATGTTTGCATGAGCCACCAACAATATTGATAATGGAAGTCAATTTAGTAAAACATTGAAAATGGGAATAACATTTCTTTTATGACGTTGCTAGTAATGACAATTTCAAATATTATACACGTTTAATTGTAAAGTAGTTTATATATATATATATAAATAAATAAATATATTTTGTTAGCAGAACCGGGTCTCATGCTCCGATGGTGGCGGTCATTTTCAAATCTAAATTTGCCTTTTGTGCTACTCGCACAGAAAATTTAGTACCAAATAGGTATCGAATAGTATAAATTGTTTTTTTCTTTTTTCATTCTTTTTCTTCAATCATTTTTTAAACTCCTTTCTATATTTTAAAAATAAAAAAAATAAAAAAATTATTACAAAAACACTTCTTTAACTACTAAATTAAAAAAATATATTATTTAAAAAAAAAAAAAAAATTCAGTACAAAATATGTATACAATTTTTTGGTGGCTCTATCCTTTCTCTTTGCCCTTTCTTCAATTGTGGGCTTGGGAGAGATGCCCATCTTTGGCTGTAAGCATTTCTTTATCAACTTTGTATTGAGAGACGCCATTGAATAGACGACCACTCTGCCGTACGTGGCATCATTACGCCATTAATATGCAGACACTTTGTTTTCTCTTTTTTGTTTTTAGTTTATAAAACAAATACAATCATTTTTGGTATGTACCTTCTGGGATTTGGACTTTGGATGACTTTTGTTTGAAGTCATTGCGAAATCAATTGGATGGCCTATAAAAATGGTATTTGTAAGCTTAAATTAATGGAAGAAAGCTTTCAATTTGTGTTACCCATTAGTCAGAACTTCATTGTTATGCAGAAAAGTCCAAGACATTTTCCTAAAGTATGCAATTTGTGTCACCATCTTCCCCAGTGCTAAGAGTTGCTTTGTCGTCGTCCTCATCATCATATTGTCAGCATCTATATCTTTATTTTGTTACACTTACATATGGGTGGTCACTGGTCACTAACCCAAAACAAAATAAATGGAGTGGTCGGTACGCTTTATATGCACAAGGCAAATGCATATGTAATCAGTGGGATCATGTTGGCATTCGCTCTTTCCAAAGAATTGTATAAGCTCACTACGGTGTTAAAGTTCTGTCTCGCCGACATTACAGGCCCGCTTTGCAAGTTAGTATCAGAGGATATATCTTTCGCACTATGGATATTTCAGATTGAAAAAGTTATAAATTTTAAGTTATAAATTTCCCGAATAAGTCAATTCTTGTCACCATAAACACACCCGATTTATAGATAGAATGACTTAAATATAAATGCTTTCGAAGTGAGCTAAGTCAAAACGTTATATGCATGTTATATATCACGTATATTTTATACGTGTCATATGTACATTCAATTGATTATTTTGTACATAATATAAATACTCTGTATTTTACTTTACTTTTACCTTTTGACATTGTACATTTTATTCAGATCAATAATATCATTTTTCAATTTATCTCAACACTTGAGAACCTTCTTCCCATAGGGTTTAATCTTGTTACGGTATCAAACGTATTTTTCCATGGCCCTGATTCCCAAATCTATCTCTGAAGATGCCACGAGTCCATTCTTTCTTCATCTTAGTAACAATCCTGGTGTTCTTCTTGTTACTCAGACTCTCATCGACGATAACTACCATACTTGGTCTCACTCCATGACCATGACTCTTTCACCGAAGAACAAGCTAGGTTTTGTCGATGGTTCTATCCTCAAGCCTTCGGATTCAAACAATCCTATTCTCTCTCCATGGCTTCACTGCAACAATATGGTGATCTCTTGGCTTTTAAACTCTGTTTTCTCTAATATCTCTGCTAGTATTTTGTATATCACTATTGCACATGAGATTTGGTTATATCTTAAGGAACGTTTCTCTTAGAAGAACGATCCTCGTATATTTCAACTACAAAAATCTATTTCTACTCTCTCTCAAGGGCAGTTTTCGGTGAGTACCTATTTTACTCGCCTGAAGGCTCTTTGGGATGAGTTCCCGAATTACAAGTCTGTTCTCGCTTGTTCTTGTGGAGTTGTACATACGTTGAACTTTTATGTTCAACAGAAGCACATTTTATAGTTTTTAATGGGCTTGAATGAGTCTTTTTCTTTTGCTCGCGTTTAGATCTTGCTTATGGAGCCCTTGCCCCTTCTTAACAAAGTATTCTCTCTTATTCACTAGTCATGTTATTGAAAAGTGTTATAAGTTGCATGGATTTCCACCAGGTTATAAACAAAACCTGAAGCAACAGTCTATGGCCAATCAGGTTGTTCTTAATGACAACCATTCCTCGGTTGCTTCTCCTTTCTCTTTAACGATATCAACAGCTTCTGTCCATGCTTCATCCTCCAAAGATTTATGATGAATCTTCTCATGTTGTTAATGCAATAACTTCAAATTTTATCATTTTCTGGTATATTTTTTCCTCATAGTATCTGTGATAATAGTCACTATGTTTTCTCTTCCACTACATCTGATTCATTTGATACTCTAATTGTTGGATTCTTGATACGAGAGCCACAGATCATATGGTCTCTTCTATTGATTTTTTTTCTCTATAACTAATACTATACATTCATCTGTGAAGCTTTCTAATGGTCAATTTGTGTCTGTTACACATATTGGCTCTGAACATCTCTTTTTACATGGTGTTCTATGTGTACCTTCACTCACATTCAAATTAATCTGTATTAGCAAGCTTACTCAGTCACTCACTTGCTTTTTTTGTTTTCATCTGATCTTTGTTTCATTCAGGACCTGATTCATTGGATGCTGATTGGAGTGGGTAGACAGCAAAGAGGACTTTATATACTGCAGCAACTAGGCTCTTCTCTTTCTAAACCTCAGTTTTTTCCTGCTTCATATAATGGTTGTTCTTTTAATAATCTATTCTCACATGCTTGTTCTGTATCATCCAAATGCTCACTGTTTGAGCTTTGGCATAATAGATTGGGTCATCCTTCTACTTCAAGGATGCTATTTGTGAATAACTATGTTCCAAAATTGATTGTATCAAGCAAACCCTGTATGATTTGCCCATTAGCCAAACAAAAAAAATCACATTTTCCTAATAATGTTCATCTATCTGATGCTCATTTTGATCTTGTTTATTGCAATATTTGGGGGCCATATTTTGTTTCTACTTCTGAAAGTTACAAATATTTTTTTACTATTGTTGATGATTCAACTCGTGCCATATGGGTTTATCTTCTTAAATGTAAATCAGAGGTGCCACTTCCAAATTCGTACTGACCATGGTGTAGAATTTTCACTTTCAAAATTTCTCAATTCTAAAGGTGTTTTACATCAATACAATTGTGTTGAAACTCCAAAACAAAATTTTGTTGTGGAGAGAAAGCATCAGCACATACTTAATATAGCCAGAGCCTTGATGTTTCAGTTTCACTTACCTATTAAATTCAGCGGTGGTGTTGTTTTAACAGCCACCTACATTATTAATAGGTTATCTGCTCCCCTCTTGAAACACAAGTCTCCTTTTGAACTTTTGTTTAAATCTTCTCCTTCATATGATCACTTAAGGGCATTTTATGCTTTGCCTCCACTCTATAAAGATCTCGCACCAAGTTTGATCCTAAAACTCATACCTGTATTTTTCTTGGATATCCTTTTGGAATCAAATGATACAAACTTCTTGATCTTAAAACAAATCAATGTTTTGTTTCAAGACATGTTTTTCATGAATATATTTTCCCTTTTACTTCTCAAACATTTTCATCTCCTTCATCTCTTCCTTCTAACACATGTCTTCCCTTTCCTCATGTATCTTCAACATTAGATTTATTGCATGTGCCTTCAACAATGTCTTCTTCTGATAATTCATCTCTTCACAGTCATAATATTTCTTCATCTAACGATCATTCATCTCTTGTTCATTCTTCATTACATCATTCCTCTAATATTCACCTTGAAATTCATCCTGCCACCTCATCAATAATATATGAACTTCCACGAAGATCCACTAGAATCAGAAGAGCACTTGGTTACTTGACGAATTTTTATTGCAATTCTTCTTTCTGCACACTTTGCATCAAATCCTAAAACAGGTTTCCCTTCTTCTACTTTCACACACACCAAGTTTGATATTTCCAATTTTCTCTCTTATGCTCATCTATCTTCTGCCATAAATCTTTTGCGTTGTCCATTACTACTGATATTGAATCTGAGTTCTATCATCAAGCAGTCAAGCACTCTTATTGGAGAGATGCTCTGACTGTTGAGATTATAGCCTTGTAAAAGAATAATAGATAGACTGTTACTTTTTTACCTCTTGGAAAAATACCTATGGGCTGTAAATGAGTTTACAAGATTAAGTATCGTGCTAGTAGTTCTATAGAGCGTTACAAGGCAAGATTGGTTGCCAAGGATTATACCCAAAATGAAGGTTTGGTTTATTCTAAGGCATTTTCTCCAGTAGCTAAAATCGCTACTGTTAGAACATTACTAGCTATAACTACTGTCAAAGGTTGGCATCTTATACAACTTGATGTCAATAATATCTTTTTGCATGGGGATTTATTTGAAGAAATGTATATGAAATTGCCTCCTAGATTCCATGTTAAAGGGGCTTGGGGTTTGTGCAATCTAAAGCTGATTATTCACTTTTTACGAAGTCCACCAATTCCTCTTTCATTGCACTTCTCGTTTAAGTCGATGATATTCTCATAGCTAGTAATGATTTGAAATCTATGGAGCACTTGAAGTTCTTGCTTGATGATAAGTTCAAGCTTAAGGATCTTGGTCAACTTAAATATTTTCTCGGATTGGAGGTGGCTCGGTCTCCAAATGGCATGTCTCAATGCCAAAGAAAGTATTCTTTAGAGATTCTTCAATATG
This sequence comes from Pterocarya stenoptera, assembly GCA_003123785.1. NCBI lineage: Eukaryota > Viridiplantae > Streptophyta > Magnoliopsida > Fagales > Juglandaceae > Pterocarya > Pterocarya stenoptera. The sequence goes on from QEOT01009477.1 coordinate 58,910, forward strand.
CTGGTTTTCTTGCATCTAACCTGTCTCTTTTCCCATAGAGTAGAATGTGAAGTTGAGTAAAGAAGAATGAGATTTACTGCCTGATCTTACTGTCTATCATAGACTCATTGGTAGACTTCTCAACCTTATAATCACACGGCCAGGCTTGTCTTATTCTATGCATAAGCTTAGTCAGTATATAGCTCATCCAAGACAACCCCATCTAACATAATCTTATAGAATTTTATAGTATACAAAGAGTACTCTTGGTCATGGTCTCTTATTTCCAGCTGATAAGTTTTTAACCATTAAGGCTTTTGCAAATTCAGATCGGGTTTCTTGTCCTGACAGTCATCGCTCTACAAGTGGTTATTGTGTTTTTCTTGAAGATTTTTTGGTTTCCTGGAAGACTAAGAAACAATAAATTGTTTCTCGTTCTTTAGCAAAAGCTGAATATCATTCGATGGCATCTACTACTTGTGAAATTATCAGGTTTCTTACTCATCTATCTGATCTTGGTATATCACATTCTAACAGTGTTCAATTGTTTTTTGATAGTCAGGCTGCTTTGCACGTAGCTTCCAATCCAGTTTTTCATGAAAGGACAAAACTAATTGAGCTAGGCTACTATTTCATTCATAAGAAAATTCAGGTTGGAGTCATCAATACTTTTCATCTGGATTCTCATCACCAACTTGTTGATGTTTTGACCAAGCCTCTTGGTCATCAATAGTTTCATCACTTAATCACTAAGATGGGAGTACATTCTATTTACTCTCTGTTGAGGCCGTGTTTCACCGGTTGGCACTCTCGATCTCCTGCAACCAAAGGTAAAAAGCCTTGGAGGTAGAGAAGGGGAATCTCCGATGCTTAAGTTAGCAATGGTAGGAGTAATCTTAAAACCAATTAATGTTCTACTTTGTTTAGATACCTGGTCCCTTTAAATAGACATTTTGCCTTCTTTTGATCCTTCGGGTTTAACCACCTTATTTGTCATTTGAAATTTGAATTCCCGTGTCTCAGAGTTATCTATCTATATTGAGTGGATGGATACACTTAACCATGCCGAGATAGTGGGTGGGAACTCTCCTTATCAGTTTAGCTTGAACCCTATTAAGTTGGATGGGTATCTAGGTCTCAGGTGTCTTGCTGGGCCATGGAGGGCCCGACCCAAGTAAACACCCTGCGGGCCTTTGGGAGTATTGAAGCCCTTCCAGTTACCCCATGAAGTCTCATGGCATATTGTGCAACGGGATTGTAATATTAGGCGTTCTAAGGTTCTCGATGGATTTACCTTATTCCCTTTACCTTATGAGGTTAAGCTCTGGGCCTCATGATTTGAGCCCAATGTCGTGTAGTCGCTTTAGCTACCCTGCGAGTCTTCTCCACGCGCGAAGGGCTTCTAAGGTGACGGTGGTGATGTTTGGAATTCTGTGTCATGATTCCCTATAATTTTTGTTAGAAACCGATACGGCTTCCCCAAGTTCTTCGTCAGACAACGATACGCCTCTTCTCTTATCAACTGCTGTTAGTATTAATTGCTGCATTGTTCACTTTTTTTCTCCTCTATCTTCTTGTGTAGGTCTTCTTGTGCTTCTCATATCCTCTTCTTCCTTTCTTCCTTCGTGCTTTCTGTATCCACATTTCCATGGCTTCTGGCCAGAATCTAGTCGCAGGTTCTTCTCGAGGTGGTGGTTCTTTGTGACCCCATGAGTCCTCTACTCTGGTGGTGCTGGTGGCACTACTGCTAGCCCTAACATCAATGGAGGCCTTTCCCATTCCATTTTCGATGGTCACCACTAGTCTTCCTCTCTTTCTTGCTGTGAACTTTGTGGTGCGACGAGGTCCATTTCAACATTCGCGACATAGTGGGGTTGTCATTATCTGGCCAACGAAGGGGAGTAGTGGATATTAGAGGTATGGTAGTCTCTGTCATTCTTTATTTGGCTATGTTTTCAATGGGGCTTCGTATGCCCTTTGTGCGGCCCGTTCGAGACATCTTAGACGTCTTGGGCCTTGCCAGCTCAATTGGTGTCGAATGCATGGTGAATCTTGATGGCTTGCTGCGTTTTGTGGCGGCGAGTCTTGGAACCCACTGGTGACGATTATCCTGATCTCACTGCTCGGGAATTCCGTTCCCTTCACGGGTTCAGGCATTTGGATGGGAATCTATGTAGTTTTAGATCCTATAGTAAGCTTGTTCAACTTGAGCATAAATATTCTCATGCCAAAGATTGGTCCAAAAACATTTTCTTTATATCGAGAAGGGGGTGGGAATTTCCGTCTGATGAGGTTGTACATCAGGACTTCCCTATTCAAGTAGATTGGTTACCCGTTCCCTACAAGCGTGATTTTGAGGTTTTACTGTCCCCCGAGAAGAAGCTCGTATTCGCCTGGTTCAATCTCGGGCAATGTCCAACCTTAGCTCTACTTGGTTTGATGCCCTTTTGACGCCTACAAACATTGATAGATTTTTTATGGTCCCTACTCATGCCCACGTGCTCGATCGTGAGTTTTTGGGTGCCCCTTCACTGGCGGGAAACTTGAGGAGGGGGTCACCTATAGAAGCAGGGGCAAAGAAGAAGAAAGCCCATCTCTCGTCAAAACCTATAGATGCATCCTATTCCTCTAGGGGCGTTCCACTTCCTTTTGTCAAACAGAGGTGAGGGATCGAGGGACCCTCCCTCAACTTGATCTGATTCCCTAGATGCTATCATGGCTCAAGTGAATATCGAGCTGGATTTTATTATTGAAGCAAATGAGGTGGAGGCTTTGATGGCAGGGACATATGCTGGGCGAACAGTAAACCCCAAGGATGCCCCTCCCCGAGAGGGGGAGGACTTTATTTCTATTATGGATTGTAGTCGCCTTAATGCACCTCCCGTTGGCGACCTTCCTCCCTTCTTGCCTGAAGATGCGGACTCTTTCCATTTGGTGGATGCTGGAGGGTGTGGCCAGGGTTTCCTTCCGAATTCCTACTACTCGGGGTGAAGCCTCCTCTTCTCAACTGAAGGATTCTTCTCCGGCCTTTAGGTTGCATCGTGAGGAAGCATTCCACTCGACTGTTCTCAAGTTGCATGGCATTCTTTCACCAGTAAGCCTTATTTTAACCTTAGTTTCATTGTCATTTTGTGGGATCATAACTCTCTTTAACTTTGATTCTTTTTCTTTTAGGGAGTTGACCAACTGGCTGAGATACTTGTGAACGATCGTGTGGGGCTAGAAGAGGAGAATGACTCCATGTGCTTATTCATCAGTAGGGCTCATGGGGCTGTCGTTTCTACTTGGAAAAGGAAAGAAAATTTGGCTGCGGAGCTTACTCGGGTCGAAACCCTTCATCGAGATCAGGTTAGCTCCCTCCAATCTCAGCTGGCGAGTGCTTTAGAGGAAAAATAGTTATATAAAGCCAATGCGACTACTTTAGATTCTCATTGCCTGCCTGAATGGGATGGAACAGGAGGTGGAGGTCTTGAGGAAGGCAAAAGCTAATTGTCTTACTCTCTTGACTGCTTCTGAAAAAGAAAGGTGAGAAACCATCCTTAGACTGAGTGTTGCTCAAGGCGAGAAAGGTAAAGTCAAGACTTGGCTACATCCAAGGATGCCCTTAGAGAAGACGATTGCAACTTGTTGACATTAAATCAGAGCTAGGAGGGCAACAAGAAAGCTTTGGCAGCTTCTGAGCAAAGAATCTTCGAGCTGAATCAGGAACTGGGCCATTTGCAGGAGCAAATTAATCGCCTTATCCCTCAGATCAATTCTGTCTATGCCATTCGGGATCATGCTTTTTGGATTGGTTTTAAGCTTGGCATCAAACAGTTGCGGCCACTTCTATTTGCACATCCTCGGACTAATCTTCGTACATTGAATTGGAAAGCCATACGTGCCAGTTCCGCTGCCTACCATTATTTTGACTCCATTGGGCAAGATGTGCTATCAAACACCTTTCCTCCTCCCCCGCTTGCTCTTTGAAATTTTGTTTGTAATATTTGATTTTGCTTGTATTCTGGGTAGTATGCCCTTTAGTGATATGTATTTTGAAATCATGAATTCTAGTTTTGGGAACACTCTCTATTATTATTAAGCCATATGGATCTTTTATGATTGAAAACTTTATGCTTTCTAATTGTGCATTTGTGTCTAAATGAACTGTTAACATAGTTTATCTCAATTTCAACATAACTCATGATAAATCAGATCGATTTAGATGAAAATTAATGAAAATGAGTTTAACTTATTGAAATTCCCTTGCTTGTCTTGGCCAGGTGGGTGATCTTGGTGAGTGAAAGTGGGCGGGAGAATTACCCGGTTGCTTTTACTGATGAGAAGGTGTAGCAGGAGAATTGCTCGATCGTGTAACCTTGTCGATTGGAGTAAGGCGGGAGAGTTACTCGACTGCTTCTTATTAGCGAGAAAGTGTAGCGGGAGAGTTGCTCGACCGCGTAACCTTGCCGATTAGAGTAAGGCAGGAGAGTTGCTCGGCCACATAATTTTTGACAAGAAGGTGTAGTGGGAGAGATGCTCGACCACGTAATCTTGCCGATTGAAGTAAGGTGGGAGAGTTACTCGACATCTTGGCGACAGGAATTGGGCGGAAGAATTGCTCGACCGCCTGAGTTGGGGAAAATATAGAAAATAATAAAAGTCATAACACATTGTGAATGATTGAGAAGAAAACCTCCAGCAAGAATAACAATTAATCAAAAAGTCCTAGCAATGAAACTTTAAACATAAACGAAATATTTGAACATAAAACTTCCTTAGATGCTCAGCATTCCACGGATGCAGCAATTCACGTCCCGCCGTATCCTTTAGGCGATAGGTTCCCTGACGACTGGTCCCTTTAACCAAGTACGGTCCTTCCCATCTTAGTTCTAGCTTTCCTTCTTCCGCCGTGGTTGCTCATGTTTCCTTTAAGACCAAATCGCATACCTTGAAGGATCTCGATCTCACTTTTTTGTTGAAATACTGCTTCGTCTTCTGCTTGTAAGCAGGTACCCTTGTTTAAGCATTTCTCCTTTTTTATTCGAGTAGATCCAGATGCTCTTCCAACTTCCTTTCGTTCTCATGATTGTCAAAATGGAGCCTTCTATGACTTGGTAACCCCACTTTTACAGGAATCATGGCTTCGGTTCTGTATGTTAAGGCAAAAAGAGTTTCACCTGTTGATGAATTGGATGTTGTCCTATACGTCCATAGTATCTCAGGGAGCTCATCTGCCCATGACCCTATCTTTTCACCAACCTTCTTCTTCAGTATCCCATTTATAGTTTTATTGGTTGCCTCGACTTACCCGTTAGCATGTGGGTGTCCAGGAGATGAATACTTGACTTTAATCTCAAGCTCTGCACACCATCTGCGATAATGCTTCGAATAGAATTGTTTGTGGAGTCCTGAATCTGCACACGATCTCCTTCTAGATGAACTTCGTCATGTTTTGAGCAGTCATTGTCACCATTGCCTCAGCTTCTGCCCAATTTGTGAAATAGTCATCTGCAACGATAATGAACTTTATTCCTCTTTTCTCAGGGGCATAGGGCTGACTAAGTCTACCTCCCATTGTGGAAATGACAATGGAGCCGTCATTGACCTCAACTCTTCTGGCAGCATGTTCGAGATTGGTGCATGTATCTGGCACTAAGCACACCTTTTGATGAACTCCCTTGCATCGCGCAAAGCATTGGGCTAGTAATAGCCTGCCTTCATGATTTTAGCTGCCAATAACCTTCCTCCTGAATGATTCCCTCAAATACCTTCATGCAGCTTCCTCTTGTGAGATGCATTTTAGTAGTGGGTTAGAAAAGTCTCGCCTGTATAACGTTCTGTCTATCAAGGTGAAACAGGCTACCCCATTTCTTATCTTCCTTACCTCTTCCCAAGAAGTGGGTAGCTCGCCATTTTTCAAATACTAGGTGATGTCATTTGCCCATCCTGGTAAACTTCCATCAATTCTAAAAAATTTATCTCCTATGGTAGCTGTATCTACTGCTCTGAGGGTTACCTCCCAAGGCAACATTTGCTCTTGTCCTACCAATGCTGCCTTTGCCAGTTGGTCTAACTTCCAATTGCACCCTCTCAGAATTTGCTTGATTTGAAAATACTGGAATCGCTTGGATCTCTCTTGAACATGATGAAGGTATTTCACTAGCTTCAGTTCCTTTGTTGAATAGTCCCCTGTGATTTGGCCAACCACCACTTGAGAGTCTGCCTTAATCACTATCACATTTCCTCTTGATGCTTCAACTATGGCCAATCCCATGAGCACTACTTCGTATTCCGCTTCATTATTTGTCAGTTTGAAGTTCAGTCGAATGGCATGAAACGAATCCACGTCATCTTCTATTACCATGTGGATGCCCATGCCCCCTCTTGCTCGGCAAGATGAGCCATCAACATACATGAGCCACGACTTCGTCTTAGGTGCCTTTGGTGCCTCCTCCGGAAAGTTCGTTAATTTCGAGATGAAATCGGCCAAATCTGTCGTTTGACAAAGGTTCTGGGAACATAATTAATGTCATACTCGCTTAACTCCAAGGACCATTTCACTAGGCGCCCCAAAGTGTCGGGTCTTTGCAACACCTTTTGTAAGGGCATGGAAGTGATGACCTTTATGAGGTGGGCCTGGAAATAAGGGCGCAACCGCCATGCTAACGTTACTAAGGTGAAGGCAATTAGCTCGATCTTCTGGTATCTCTTATATTCTCCTCTCAAAGCTCTGCTTACATAATATATGGGTCTCTGATCCTTCGCTTCATCCCTGACTAAGGCCGCGGACACCACTTCTGGAGTGGCAGCCAAATGCTTGATTAAGTAGTGGCGGGTGGACAAGGTATTCTTTCAGCTGTGCAAATGCCTCTTCACATCGTGTATCCCACTCTTGCGCCTTCTTCAACACTTGAAAAAACGTCATACACTTGTGGGTCGAGTGGGATTCAAATCTATTGAGAGCCGCTATTCAGTTTTTGAACTTCGTTGAGAGTCGTGGGTGTTTTCATCTCGATGATCGCCCTGAGTTTCTCGAAATTCACCTCGATGCCCCTTTTAGACACTATGTAGCCTAAAAACTTACCTGACTAGACCTCGAATGCACATTTAGTCCCGTTAAGCTTCATCCTGTACTGCAGTAAAATGCCGAAAGCTTCCCTTAAATCTTCCACATGCTGCCCAAACTCCACACTTTGTACTAGTAGGTCGTCTACATACACCTCCATGTTCTGGCCTATCTACTCCTTAAACATTTTATTGACCAGCCTTTGGCGTATCTTCAACATTCAAAAAATCATCTGCCGGATCCATAAACTCTCGCAGAGTGGATGGGGTCTTTCTCGCTAGTTCAATCATGAAATGGCTCCTTGGCCATATTCGCCTGAGCAATACAGCCAACATGATTTTTTCATCTTGTTTATCAACCGTCATTCTTTCCTTATTGAACTGCACCAAGTATGCCTTCAGGCCCTCGTCTTCCCTTTGCTTCACTGTCAACAAGTATGCTGCCAGCCGTCTCCTCCGCCAACTGGCCATAAATTGGGTGATGAATTGTCTGTCTAGTTCTTCAAAATCCTAAATGGAACCCTGCAGTAGTGCTCCAAACCATCCTCTAGTAGCTCCCTTTAGCGTCAAAGGAAAGGCTCTGCATGCAATCTCTCCAGGGAATCCATAGAGAGTCATGTGGGTCTTGAAAGTTTCCAAATGCTCCATTGGATCCTTGGAGCTGTAATACATGTCTATCGACATGATCTTGAACTTTGGTGGAAGTGGTACCGCCATGATCTCCGATGTGTAGGGCAAGTTGGTGTTGGTTAACAATTGGTCAACCGACGACAATGTCTCTATCTTTTTGGCCATTTATTCATACTTATCCATCGAGATGCACAAGTCGTGGCGCAGCTTCTTCTTGTCCTCGTCCTCCTATTGGCCTCTACTGGCACCCTCACTGTTTGCCTCCATCTCCACCCTATTAGCATGATTGGGTGTTGCATCTTCTCCCGATGGTCCGTTCCGTGTCTTGAGGATCTCGTTCTCCTTTTATAGCGAGTTAACCTCCGTGGTAAAATTTTTTACTATTTCTTCTATTTCTGCAAGTCTTTCCTACATGTTTCTCAAAGTCTCTTCCTGATCTCTAGTTGCCTGAGACTGAGTGGTGGTAGGCATGTGAAAAACACGTTGATTGTGAGATATAAAGATCCCATAAACGATGCCAACTGTTGAGGCCGTGTTTTACCGCTTGGCACTTTCGATCTCCTGCAACCAAAGGGTAAGAAGGCTTGGGGGTGGAGAAGGGAAACCTCCAATGCCTAAGTTAGCAATGGTTGGAGTAATCTCAAAACCAAATAATGTTTTGCTTTGTTTATGTACTTGGTCCCTTTAAATAGACATTTTGTTTTCTTCTGATCCTTTGGGTTTAATCACCTTATTTGTCATTTGAAACTTGAATTCTTGTCTCTCAAAGTTATCTATCTGTTTTGAGTGGATAGATAATCTTAACCATGCCGGGATAATGGGTGTGAACTCTCCTTATCAGTTTAGCTTGAACCCTATTGGGTTAGATCGGTATCTAGGCCTCAGATGTTTTGCTGGGCAGTGGAGACCCAGGTAAACACCTTGCAGGCCTTTAGGAGTATTGGAGCCCTTCCACTCTCTATCTTAAAGAGGGTATCACGTATATTTTATACACCTGTCATACATGTACATTTAATTGATTATTTTGTACATAATTTAAATACTCTATATTTTACTTTACTTTTACCTTTTGACATTGTACATTTTGTTTTTTGATAGTGACATTGTACATGTTATTCAGAGCAATTATATCATTTTTCAATTTCTCTCAACACTCGAGAACCTTCCACCCCTAGGATTTCATCTTGTTACATGTACTAACTGAATCTCCGATGCAATTTCAATGGTGGCATAGTGGTCTTGGAACGAGCTGTATAGATACTCTTGGATTTGAGACTGTTCACACTTTTGAGACTATACTGGAGAATTACTATATACTTTTCCATTAAATTATCCAAAATGCACTGTAAAAAACTATGCTGAGTGTGAGTGCTGGATTTTGGGTTAGTGTCATGATCAACATTATCAACATGATCATGTTGATAGCTGAGAAGGCGTGTCTTCACGAGCCTTAAAGGTGGTGCGAAAGGTACATGCACCACCAGTCGGATATTGCTCTACCATATTGAATTTCTGAGACAGCATTCCAACTTTTATAAACAATGAATGGATGATACCCGGTGCAATTGAATTGAAAACTCTTAAATGCTTGATGACATCATTTTGACTCGCTTTATACGGCTAACTTTTTTGACCAAAACGATGGTTGTCATTTTAATCTCCTAAACATTGGAGCCACGTTAATCATCAAACACTTTTATTAAAGTTTGAAAAAAAAAGACAGAGAAAAGTGCTGCTGAGGAATCTGTTCGAACGGACAATCATAGTCAAGATCAATACTAAGTATGATTGCATGAGTTTTATAATATGGTCATGAAAGCATTCATCTTTTGCATCGATTCATTGTCCTACCTACATTCACAAATTGGCTTACACTGCTAAAAACATTATTAAAAAAAAAATTATAATTTTTCTTCTCAAGGAATTTAAACATTTTTTTTTAATATTCATTAATTTTAAGATTACTTTATATTATCATCAACTCATCTCGTTTCCAAGTCATCCCATAAAAGAATATTTGAACCTGAGTTACACATATATAAATATGTTACTCCAAAAATAGTATTGTTCTACCCTACCCATGTCGCTGTAACCAGGCTCATCCGCTGAATCTGCCTGCCCACAAGCGTAGTGGATGGAGTTTTTGTTAGATTTTATTAAAATGATAAAATTATTTTGGGTATTTTAAATAATAATCTAATATTTCATTTTTCCTATATGTTTAAATAAAATCTTGTGTATTGATAGAGAATGTCAGCTTATTGAAATATATGAAGAAAGAAATGGTTATACAACATTTGTTACGCAACAAGAAAACTAGCTGTTTTCTAGCAATTAGATAGTATTTGTTACGGAATAAGAAAACTAGCTGTTAGAATGCATCTTCTAAAAGATATCTCTCTATCCTGTCATTCTAAAAAAAAGTGTTTGAATTGTTCTATAAAAGAACTATTGTAGAACAACGAGAAAATAGAGGGATTCAGTGTATCTTAGAACGATTTTGTCAATACTTTATAGCACATAGAAAGAGGAAAAAATATGTTCTAAAGAAATCGTCATTTCGATCGATCATTGGACTCCAGATCTTTATTTTCTACCTCGTGATTCCATTATTTTCATTATAATTTTCTAACAATTTTAGAACATATGTTGTGTCATGGAGGCCATGCAGTCCATTAAAGTGAAGAACCGAGACTTAGTTCGTTCTTGATCTTTTTGATGGTTAGAATTTTATTCGCCAACAACAAAAGATGTTGTTCTTCCTCACCACTCTGAAGCTTGCATACATTTTTTAAGATAACTTGGAGGCGAATCCTAACCCTACTCCAGAAGAAAGTGCCAAGTTGAAGGAAAAGTGAAGGATGCGGAAAGAGGATGACTTTCTATGCAAAGGCAGAAAGAGGATGACATATATTCTATGCAAAGGCCACATCCTCAACGCATTGTCAAATTCAATATATGATATTTATCGGTCTCTGTTCCTTCTATAACAAGTTTATGGAAGAGTTTGGAAACAAAATATAAATCAAGGAGCAAATATCGAAATTTCTATAATTTCAAATTGTATGCAATTTAAGATGACTAACGATAAGCCAATTTTAAGCCAAGTATATGAATTATTGCTTATCGTTGGTGATCTTAGATCGATAGGAATTGATATTGCTGAAAATTTCTTGGTGGGAGAAATTGTTAATAAATTGCCCTCAGCATGGAATGATTACAAGAGAAAGCTTAAGCATGGAGATATATAGAAAATTCTAGGAATAGAGACAGAAAAAATGGTTCGTCTTAAATGATCAAAACAAAGGTTAACGTCATTGATGTTTAAAAAAAAAAAAAAAGAAAGAAAAAAGCGGAAGAATAAGTTTCATGCAAAGAACGATAATAAGTTCAAGAAAAATGGCCCTAAGTACCCCAAATATCAAAACGATAAGAAAAAAGATCATTGTTTTCATGTTTGTGGCAAGTAAGGGCATTGTTCCTATCAATGTCAATAAAAGAAAGACGAAGCGAATGTCATGACCAAAGATCTTGTGGCAACGGTTTGTGAAGCCAACCATGTGACATTCGAGAATGGATGGTGGCTTGATACTAGACCTACAATTCATATCTCGAGAGATAGAAGTCTTTTTAAGACGTATGAAATGGTTGATGATGGAACCAAGGTAAAGATGGGTAACAATATTTGAACCAAGGTTGTTGGAAAAGGAACCGTCATGCTAAAGTTTACATATAGAAAAGTTTTGACTCTTGTCAATATACACCATGTTCCTGACATGGCAAAGAATTTAATTTCTGGTGATCTTTTGAATAAGAGAGGTTTTGTTTATGAATCAGATAAATTTATTTTATCCAAGAATGGGGTGTTTGTAGGGAAAGACTACTCTTATAATGAAAGCTCATTAAATTGAATGTAATGATTTTGATGATAATGTTAAAAAAAATGACAGATTTGTACTGAATAAAAAAATAACCAGAAAATCTTTTCAAAATGTTGAGCGTAAATATGAAATTCTTGAACTTATTCATAGTGATGTTTGTGATCTTAAAAATGTTGTCGGTGGTTGTAATAAGTATTTTCTTATGTTTATTGATGATTGTTCTAGATATTCACATGTTTATTTGCTCAAGAGTAAAGATGAAGTTTATTCTAAGTTTTTTATTTATAAAGCTGAAGTACTAGAAAATCAATTGGGTAAAAAGATTAAGGCCCTGAGGTTTGATTGTGGTGCTAAATATTTATCAAATGAGTTTACTAGATTCTGTGAAACTCATGGGATAGATCACCAAGTCACGGCCCCTTACACACCTCAACAAAACGGTATAGCCGAAAGAAAAATAGAACTCTTATTGAGATGGTGAATGCTATGCTTTTAAGTTATGGTCTTCCTCTTAACTTCTAGGGTGAAGCTATTTTATCTGATATTATATTTTAAACCGAGTACCCGATAAGAAAATTTTAAAAACTCCTTTTGAATTATGGCATAAACATCCTCCATCTTTGAATAGATTAAAAATGTGCGGGTGTTTAACATATGTTAGAAAACCAAATCTTAAAAAACCAAAATTGGCTGCTAAGACCTACATATGTGTCTTTATTGGATATTCTCAAAATGAGATATATGAATCTAGATATGTTGGATATTTTGAGAATTTGACTAAGTCTGATTCTCAAAATAATACTACTCGTGTCTATGTCCCTAGCACTTCTGAAAATGAAATTGAGCATCCTAGTGAATTTAAATTAAGGAGGAGCAAAAGGCCTCGAAAAGCAATATCATTTGGCCCCGATTTTCTTATCTATCTCGTAGAAGGAGATAAAATGAGGTGAAGAATGAAGTTAAATTCGTTTTAAACGTTGAAAGTGGTCCTTCATCTTACCAAGAAGCTATGTCATCACAAGATGTCGCTTTCTGGGAAGTGGCTATAAATGATGAAATTGAGTCAATAGTTTCAAATTAAACTTGGAAACTAGTTGATTTACATATTGGTTCAACATCAATAGGATGTTAGTGAATTTTTAGAAAAATGTATAATGCCGATAACTCTATTAATAAATACAAAGCTCATTAGTGGCTAAGGGATAAAGACAACAAGAAGGTATAGACTATTTTGGTATGTCTTAATTACAAATGTTTGCCCTAACAAGGAAGGGCGCCACCTTTGAACTGTTGTCACTAAAGCTAAAAGCTCTTTTTCATAGGTGGATAAGAGCAGTGCCTTCCCTTTTAAAGCCTTGCTCATAGAGGCTATTGGAATTTGGATGCCCCCTTTGCATCAAAACAACTACATCCCTCTCCCACTAGTAAAGAAGAAAGAGCTGAAATATTCTGGTAGTGTCAACACAGGGGGTTGTGTTACATGTAGCTTGCTTAAGCTCCTCAAAGGCATGGATGGCTTCCTCAGTCCATTTAAAAGAATTTTTTCTTAGTAATAATGTTAAAGGGGCAGAAATTGAACCATAAGCCCTTATGAGCTTCTTGCAATACCCAGTTAATCCCAAAACCCCCTTAGGGATTTGACAGTTGTGGGTATAAGTCATTCTAGCATTGACTTGATTTTATTAAGGTCAGCCTTAACTCCCTCTATCGAAATCAAATGCCCTAAGTAATCTATCTCAACAACTCCTAACTTGCATTTAGATCTCTTAGCATATAATCTATACTAAGAGCTCTCTCAAGTTTCTATTGTATATAAGTATATCGTCAAAAAATACCAATATAAGCCTTTTTAGGAATGGATTGAAAATTTCACTCATCAACCATTGGAAGGCTAAGGGAGCATTGGTGAATCCAAATAGTATCACCAAAAATTCATAGTACACTTCGTGAGTGCAAAAGGTTGTTTTTTCCACATCATCTACTACCACCTTGATTTGATAGTATCCCGACCTCAAATTTAACTTTGAAAATATAACAACCCCATACAATTCATCCAGTAATTCATCTATGGCAAGTATGGAGAATTTGTCCTTTATTATCACTTGATTAAGTGCCTTATAATCGACACAAAGCCTCCAACTCCCATCAGCCTTTCTAACCAGCAGAATAGGAGATGAAAAGGGGTTGATGCTTGGTCTTAGCACCCCTAAGTTTAATAATCCTGCCACAATCTTTTATATCTCAGATTTCTATTAGTAGGGGTATCTATAGGGTCTGGCAAACACGGGTGATGTTCCCTCTTTTAGAATTATTCTGTGGTCATGTCCCTTTTTTGGTGGTAAACCCTTGGGTTCATTGAAAACTCTCTGGTACTCCTTCAACACTGTGCTAATTTTTCATTGGGGGGTGCTCCAAGGACTTTGTTTCTTCAGTAGGTAGAAGCTGCAATAACAACCATTTCCCACTATTCATAGTGGCTAGAATGATCTTATTGCTACCTTCAAAAGTTAATGATTTAAGGCTCAATCCAATCAACCCCACCTTACTACCCCCATACTCAAACTCCATCTAAAGTCTAGAGAAATCCCATACAATTGGCCCCAAGGTTTCCAACCAATGCACCCCCAAAACTGATCACAACCTCCCACACCAAGTAATAAAAGGATGAGTGGAATTGGTTACATTGAATCTTAATTGACAAGCTATAGCAGTAGTCCTCATTCCTCATCAATTCCCCTTTGGCCACCTTAACAAACAGTTGACTAGACTAATCCACATTCAGTTTAGCTCTTCTTGCCACTGTTGAGTCTAAGAAATTATGGGTGCTACCCGAGTCCACCAGAATAATCACCCTTTCTCCAACTATAGTACGCCACCCCCTCATAGTATTGGGGCTTGGAGTTCCAGCCATAGCATGTATTAGAGATCTTGGGTTCCCTTGCTATTGTTGCCTCTTACCCTTCTTTGAAATCAAAGTATACTTCATCCACTTGACATTCTACTGATTCTTCCATTCCCTAAAGTAGGTAGACCTTAGGGCTTTTGCACACATGAGCCAGGCTTTATTTCTCCTCACAATGGTAGCATAAGCCATTCCTCCTATTTTCATCCATTTGAACTATGGAGATCCTTTTATTGCTGAAAATGGTTTCTGCCATTTGCTACTGTCTTTTGTTTGTTGAGAGCCTTGAGTTCTAGTCAACTACCCATCCTTTATCACTTCCAAAGTCCATTGATTTCCTAGTGCTTAGGAGGTATTCATCTTGGATTTTAGCCAATCCAAACACAACACTAAAATTGACTGGGTTGAGCATCCTAATGGGCAATCGATTCTCATCCTTCAACCCACTAAGAAAATAACTCAACTTGTGTTGAATTGATAATCTCCTTAATCCATTTGATAAGGCCTAAACTGAGCCTTGTAAGCAACCACTATGGTATTTTGTTTGAGCCAACTGAGAGCCTCCATCGGGTCATCATAGGTTGTGGGCTGAAACCTTACTTGGAGAGCTTTAGTAAATGTCTCCCAGTTGTTAAATTATCAAGTTTCTATGGCATTTTGGTACCATACCAAGGCCTCTCTCTTCATGTAGTAAGATGCTATGAGAAGTTTGTGCATAGGTTGTGTTTGAAGAAAGTCAAAGTATTGATTTACCTTGAAAACCCAAGCTGCTGGGTTGTCACCTGAAATATGGGAAGTCCATCCTTATTCCTCTGGTTAATCCCCTTCTCTGGTCATGTATTTGCAATTTGTTTTCCAATGATGGCTCTCGATGCAATTGCTAGTTCTGGTTTCCCACCAACGTTGATCTCATCATGTCGATTAACTAATCTATTCTTGACTTGATGTCTTGCAGGTTTTCTTCATGCTCCTCCACCTGCCACTGCAAATTCTCCTGCGGCTACTTGAAGCCTGTACCTTCGTCCATCAAAATCGTCGACTCTTGATACCAAATTGTTATGGACTTTGTAAATTGAATGGAAATGAAAGAATAACTGAATGAGAGAGATGAAATCTCCAAGGAAATTGTGAACTATGAATTGAAATTAGTTCGAGGCACCTAAAACCTCCCAAATGTTTACAAATACAAGTTCTTCAATAGCTTTTACCCTCCTTCTAGCAGACCTTATATTTTTCCTACTAACTAGCAAGCCAATGTTACAGCTAGAGATGTCAAATTGTATTAACGGATCGTGTTCGTGTCGTGTCAAGGCATGTATATTATACTACATTAGTCAACCCAAACCCAACCCATTAAGATTATCATGTCAAAATCTCAAACCCTAACACGACCCATTAACATAACGGGTCGTGTCGTGTCAACTCGTTTTGACCCGTTTATGTAAATCGTTTACATAAACCGATGCCACCAACCGCCGCCGATGCGAACCAACCGGCCACGTCAGGAACCAGGCGGAACCAGTGGAGAACCAGTCGACGTGCGGTGGAAATTTGAAGAAACCGAAATTTAGCGGTTCGGTCCCGGTTTGAGGTTGGACCGGACCGCTGAACCGACTAATATAATAAAACCTTATTTTTTTTAATATACCCTTATCGAAACGACGTTGTTCCACTAAAATTTAAGTGGAACGACGTCGTTTCATAACTATATGTATTACAACAGATAATGGAAACGACACCGTTTGGCATTAAGCCAAAGGATGTCGTTTTATTAAGGACTTTAGAAAAAAAAAAATCTGGAACGACGCTGTTCCATTTAAACTTAAGTGGAACGGTGTCGTTGCTTGATGTGTCTTCTTCTTCACGATCGTCTTCATCTTGAGTAGCCTGCAACTCTTTCTCCCTCTCTCCTCTATAACTCTCTCTCTCTCTCTCTCTCTCTCTCTCTCTCTCCCCCCTATGCAACCCTCTCTCTCGCAGTCTCTTTCATTGTTCTCTCTGTAGATTATCAACGCTTGGGGAACTAATGCCGACCGAGAACTGCCAGAGAACCGCCTCGATCGGTTTCCTCCTCCCCATTGACCGGTTACGGTCGGCGGCTCTCCCATTTATTCAAGCATCGGTTTTGCCCAAAAATCGTGCCGCCGACGTCGGTTTTCACCCCTAGGTTGAACAGACCCGAAATCAACTCGTTTTACCTAGTTAAGTTTAACATAGTTTTATATAAATGTTAAAATCACAATATCTATAAAAAAAATATATAAAACTAATTATAAGTCCAAAATTACATTCTAAACAATAAAATATCGAAATTAAAATCCCAACAATTTTATTTTTAGATATAAGGGTATAATTAAAACTTTAACTTTCTTAACGGATCAAAACGGGCTGACCCGTTATCAACCCGTTAAGTAATCATATCTTAACGGGTCAACCCGTTTTGACTCGAATCCGTTAAGGCTAACCCCTAACTTGCTTTTATCATGTCGTATTCATATTGAGTTAACGGGTTGTGTCACATATTATCACCCCTAGTTACAATCCATGGTGGCACATAACAACTAGAATTGCAAATTATATAAAAAATTAAAAAAAAAAAAAGAAAAGAAAAGAAATACAATTGATAGTAAGCAAATTGACTATTTTGCCTGCATGCGATCTTCATAAACCTAAGGTTTCGTTTGTATTTATAGATGAAATGAGATGAGTTGAAATAAAAATTTAAATTTGAATAAAATATTGTTAGAATATAGTTTTTACTATTATTTTATTTTAAAATTTAAAAAAATTGAATTATTTATTTTATTTTGTATAAAAATTTAAAAAAATTATAATAATTATATGAAGTAAATATTCAAGCACGTGATTTCAACCTTGTCTTCTCCTTCTATTTCCCCACTGCCTTCATATTGACACAATCCTCCTTCCTTGGCCCTTA
Organism: Pterocarya stenoptera; assembly: GCA_003123785.1. Classification (NCBI taxonomy): domain Eukaryota; kingdom Viridiplantae; phylum Streptophyta; class Magnoliopsida; order Fagales; family Juglandaceae; genus Pterocarya; species Pterocarya stenoptera. Next base: position 76,287 of record QEOT01009477.1, read on the forward strand.
GCTTCATAACGGGGGAAAGTAAGAAGTATACATAGATTAATTAAGAAAAAATTCTAAATTGAGGAGGAGAATGTGAATTCCAATGAAACCGTTTACGACAGCGGTGTTGGAGCTTGCAAGTGATGGTTGAGTTCCCGACGAGGACAAACCAAGTGATCACAATATGAGACAACACTCGTGCATATTCTTAAATAAGCATATATTTGATTTTTTTTAAAAAAAAAAAAACAGATATTTTCCCCAAAAGCATCAACCTTGTGTGCTCATTTATCATAAGATTCCAAAGAAACACCTTTTTAGGATTATGTACAATTATTCTTGCTCATTAAAAAGAAATAGTCTTCAATTCTCGTTGCCGTTGCTATAAAGCATGCATTAATAATGTCACGTATCAACCAAACACCCACCTTATTAGAAGTACAAAAAATAAAAAATATTAAAAATAAATAGATTTTATGAACTAGTTCAACAAAGATTTCAGTTAATGAAAAAAAACTAACAGAATACATAAGAAGACTTTAAAAACTACGTAAAAATCAAAATAGTTAAATAAATATAATTTTTTTAAACCAACAAAATGTTATTTCAACAAAGAATTTAAACATTTTTTTAAAAATATACAAATATTATAAAAAAACTAAAAACCAATAAAAAGCCTAATTAAAACAAAAAATCTATTGAAGGGTGAATCCGTCCTCCAAAGGGCAGTGTGGGCTGTGTAGAGTAGGGGTGGCAAGTCGTGTTCACAAGTCATGTTCGTATCGTGTCAAAGCATAAATATTATACTATATGGGTCAACACGAAAACAATCCGTTAAACTTTTTTTATTATTTATTTATGGAAATAGACTTCATTTCATTCAATGAAACCAAAGTTACAGTTATGACTAATCAATACAAGGAAAACCTAAATTACAAGCCAAACTACTCATCTATTAGGGGCTCTTCCGCCCACAAATTTCTTTGAGGCGAACATTATTGTAACTTTTATAAACTTTCTCCTGATACAGAGAAATTGCTCTGTAAAAACAAAACTAAACAACCATTCTTCCAAAGGAAGAAGGGTACTATCACACTCCGTCCTCCTAAGAAAGAGGAGTACTATCACTAACCATCCTCCAAAAGAGGAGCGGGGACTCTTCTGCTATGAACACTAAATTCAATAGCCTATTTCTTTTTATTTTTTACCTAAAACAAAACAACAAAACTACAAATGCATAGTAGATACTGAAAACCAGATCTACAAACAAAAGAAACACTTGGACTGCAAAAAACACTGGAAAAGGGGTTGTATTGGCGCATGTCCTCTGGGAGTATGCCCGACGGTCAATCTTAAAAGTTTCGAAGTCGGTAGCCCCAGAAATGCCACGCATGGCGTCGGCAAAAAGTTTCTCACGGTGGTGCATGAGAGCCATGTGCCCACCTTCAACCCGTGTGTGCGTGCTACGCACCGCTCTGTTTGGCTTTGCATTTGGTAGTCTTGAAGATCGGCGGCTGGGGAACACCATGGTGGGGCGCGTGTAGGCTTTTGATAACCAAAAATCCCAGATCGGCTTTTCTTCCTTATTTGACCTAAAAAAAATACAAAAACAAAACAAAACATAACAAATAAGGAAAAAGCTGGGCAAAAGTGAAGGGAGGGGGGAGGAGCCGAAGCTCCCACCCTCCTCTAGTAGTTTTTAGTTTTGGGAGAGTTTTAAAGAAAGGGAGACATTCCCTCACCATGACTTTGTTAAGGCATACTCGTTAAACTTAACGTGTCAAACTCTAACACGACTTATTAATAGTTCAACCCATTTAAACCTAATTCACATAATTTCACATTAANAAGAAAGATAGAACAAGGTACCTATTAATAAAGACACAGTACAACCAACCATTATCACAAAGACAAAATCCAGCCAACTTCCAACCAATATGACAAAGTCCAAACTTATGTCTCAACAATACCAAATACCAAATAAAGACACAATACAGCCAACCAATATGACAAAGTCCAAACTTAAATCCCAATAATACCAAATACCAAAAACAAAATCCTAACAATACCAAATATTAAACATAAGTCAAAACTTACAATAAACAAGACAAACATAAATATATTGTAATAACATTAAAGTTACAATCCAAATAATAATAAACACAATTGAACTTTTGATTGATTTATAGAAGGAATTGAAGCGTTCTCCATGGTCTTGTTGATATCCAACTCTATAACATCTTCAATTAGCTCCTCCAACTTCATTTCTTATGTTTCTATTTAAAAAATAGCATAATTAAATAAAATTACTGTATTGAAAAGCATTACAATACCTTATTTAATAAAATTAAAAATAACGTTACCTTGCTCGCCATATAACCAATCTCTTGTGCAAACAAATGCTTCAACAATATTTGGTTTTAGTGCACTCCTAAACAGATCGATGATATGCCCACCAACACTAAATGTTGATTCAGATGCAATTGTAGAAATATGAACACTCAAAATGTCATGCTCAAAATGTGGAGACAGGGTGGAATCAAGGATAAACCAAAATAAAAATAAAAATAAGGTGGAGACACTATTTCATGCCCAAAATAACAAGAAATCTATAAGATTGTCAATACACTGCACATTTCATTTCTGAGTGATTTGGCATATGCATATACTAAAATAGATACATGGACAATAATTCAGGAATAAAATAAAATGAAAAAAAGAAGTCCATGGAGAATAATTCAGGAATAGAATAAGAGACAGAAACTACACTGAATTCCTTATGTGTAAAAATGAGATACTGGATCAAATTAGCCTGCTCTTGTTAAGCCTCATATGGACCTTGGAAGTTCTAAACCTTTACCATGATCACTAAAATAAATCAATTTCAATTCACGATTTTATATAATGGTGGTAGCTCTTAAAACAACTGCTACTACCATCCTTAGAAATTAAAAGGGCTCTCTCAGTCAAGACTATTGATCTTGAATGGGTGCTTCAAAACAAAGAGTTGACTCATTTCAATTAACACCAACAAGGACCAAACCAAAAAAATAAAAAAGAGAGTTAAAAGGTGAAGTCGATGAGAATGAAATCAACGTTAAGTTCATATATATATATATATAATATATATGGTAGGAGAATTGTAAACCATCATAGACCTGTGCCCAAAATTTGAAACTTGGATATACTATTTCTGGCCCAAAGAAAAAAAAAAATGACAAATGATGTAGAAGCAACTTCACCTTTTAACCCTCTTTTCTATTTTTTCGGTTTGGTCCTTGTTGGTCTGTGTCAACATGAATTAAACATCTACATAAAAAGTTTGCTCTTTTTTCTGAAGCACCCATTCATCCATTGTCCAACTACTAAACCAAGACGTCACTTCTAATGATGTAAGATTGCATACTCAGATCCAAATTAGAATTTAACTAGCTGCGTAACAAATTAACAATGCAATTCGTAGAAGTTCATGCAAGTTCAGACTTCATGCAATTAAAAACTTCATTAGTTCACACACACAAACTCCATTCGCCGAGTATGTGGAGGAAATAAAAGAAACTTCCTCTCTCTCTNACTCTCTCTCTCTCTCTCTCTCTCTCTCTCTCTCTCTCTCTCTCTCTCTCTCTCTCTCTCTCTCTCTCTCTCTCTCTCTCTCTCTCTCTCTCTCTCAACGGTATATTAAAGTGGGAAATAAACTCCAAATCAAATCAAAGCAATACCAGAGATTGAGATTCGAGTGCTAGGGTTTGGAATGTTAACTTATCCTATTATTGGAGATTTGGAGAGAAGTTGACAGCTAAGCGGTGAGACAGGATTGAGAAGAAGGGAGTGGCCTTTTGCGACTCGTGATGGGGTGGCCTTTTGCAAGTGAAGAATGAAGATGAATGTGAGGGAGTGAGTTGAGTGACTGAGAGTGTAGCGAGAGTCTTTAGTCGTAGGGCTTTTTCTTTAGTCTTAGGGTTTTTTTTAGTTTTTAGGTATTTAGGGTATAAATTTAATTTTAATTTTCTTCACAAATTATAACGGGTTTACCCGTTATCGATCAATTAAATAATGGTATCTTAACGAGTCAATATGTTTTGACCTGAATCAGCTAAGTTTAACTCAAACCCGCTATTATCAGTTGTATTCGTATTGAGTTGATGGATCATGTCACATATTGTCATCCCCTAGTGTGGAGTAGCCATTAAGAGGTGTAGGGTGGCTGGTGGAGGGGTGGCCCATCTCTGGGCACTAAAGTTAGAAATTTAGAAAGCATTTTAACAAACAAGTGAAAATCCAAGAATTTATTTTATGTTTAATTAAGAAAATTATATTCATCATCCTCACACACCACACACAACACTTATTTTTATTTTTTATTTTTGTTTCTCTTACCAAATATGTGGTGCATGAATGATGAATAGAAGAATTTAATTAGTTTAAGAAGGATAAAACAAAAAAATTAAAAATAAATAAAAATAAGTGTGATGTGTGATGTGTGATGTATAAGAATGATGAGTAGTAAAGCTCATTAATTAATCCACCTTTTCATTTGTCATTTTTGTTGTTTGTATTAACAAAACTAAACAAACATAACAGTGCAAAATCAACTCCAATCAAAAGACAAGAATTTGGTAACCAAATAAAATCATTTGGAAGACTATACAAATGGTAAAGCTAGTCGGAAAAAGCCTATCTAGGAAACAAAAGAGAGATTTTTAATACAAAATGTGTATCTACGTACTTGAGCATCTCAACAAAAAAATTTTTTGCTTATATATTTTTGTAAGAGTAATGCTAGATATAGTCGTGGAGTGCATAAGCTCCACGTAATTCTTTTGAAAAAGAGTAAGGTTTACTATTAAAAAATTATTTTTTTTCCATGTGAATTCCATATTTACTCACTTTTTTCAAAGAGATTGTAAGGCGTTTACGCACTCTATAATTGTATCTAACATTATACAATTTTGAGGTATACAAATTGTCAAATTAAGTGCAATTAGTTTAAGTAAATTACATTTTTTTTCATATAAATACTAAGTGTACTAATTTTTATTCTAAAAGATTATCCTAGACAGGAGACTAGACTTTATTTCTGACACCTCTCTCTTAAAATCAAACTCTACTCTAGTACTCAATAATTGAAAATGATTTGTATAAATTTCAATTAGCAAGACATTTATTTTTTACAAAAGCCAAAAGGCTTGTACTAAATTTATGTAATTGAAACTTGTATTTAGCATTACTCATCCAATAATAATGGAGAGGGTCTTGAGTACAACAATTAGGTTCCACATGAATTTTGACATCAAATGATATGTATCTATAAGGAAAATATTCTAACTACAAATAAATTATACAAAAACAATCGTATAAATTGACATTACCTAATGTGGTCCGTTAAATTATAAAATTACGTAATTATCAAATAAATTTAACGAATCAGATGAACGCACATTAGTTTATGAGATAATATTTAGTAAGTAATAATAAATGTTGTCATGTACAACATTTTTTATAATTCTTGATATAACCATATTTTAAAATAAAGATATTTATATAAAGTGATATTATTTTTATAAATTTCTTTTTAAAACTACTTGTAATTTAAAATATAATTATATAAAAAGTTATAAAAAAAATTATATATCTATCATTTTTCTTTTTAATATAATTTTAGACGTAGTCCTCGTTATACATCTACGATTACAACTTCCTCACGTCTTCTTCAGCAGCTATGCGGCTATGCCGGTTTTGTTTTGGTCCGCTCCGACCGACCGTTTTGTTTTCTTGCATAGATAATAATATAACTAAGGTAGTTAAAATAAATTAATGGGTGGCTTTTACAAGTCAGTTGTCACTACACGTGTCCGACACCCAGATGATACATCTTCATCGTCATCTGTCCAGACTCTCCCACACCTCACGTTCCATGCCCCGATCAAACTACCATGCTAAATGTCGATAACGCCCTTCCAACCGTATTATTAATAAAAAAATGTTATTGATCCTCATTTTAATATCTAGTAATTACTCTTAAAAGTAATAATTACAATTTTTTATATATTTGAAGAGCGGGATTTCGAACCCAACATCTTTATTTTAAAAGTTGGATATTTATGCCAATCAGCCACGGGGGTTTGATAATAATTACAATTCTAGGTGCCAGTAATTACCATCATTAATTAATTAATTAATTAATTATTACAGGGGCCTCTACCTTAATTATGATTTATGCGAAAAGAAGGGGGCTAAATATTGGGAACGAAACAGATATTCCAACCAGCCGTTAACGACCCCACTCCACCATTCCGACAACAGATCGAATCATCGATAGCCTTGCAAATCTGGTGTGAATTCGGTGGCATCATTTTCCCCATACACGTGTCGATATATAATTGATTATCTTCTGGTGAACACCAGCCAATTGGCGAGCTAACTTCTAACTAGAACAGTACGTCTCGAAAAAATCAGTGAATGAAAACTTCACAATTACGAATTTATCCCTCTGAAATATTGTCAGAATCTAGAAGGAAATTTCCTTTTTACTAAACTAACCCCATTTATTTACAAAGGCAATTTGTACAACCTTTTTTTATAGTGAAAAAATGCATTGTTAGCTGTCCATGTATAAAATATGATGCTACATTTCTTATTTTATTTAAATTGAATGTGACTACTTATCAAATAGAAATGATTTGCATAAGAATCAAACAAGTGCAATTTCTTTATAAAAAAAAAAATGAATTACATATTAAAAAAGTGTAAAAATGAATTAATATTTTTAGTGGAAGCCACTTTTTTTATAAAGAGCCTGCATAACTAATGTATCTAACATTACTCTTATCAAATTTGATAAAAAAAAATCGATTGTTATATATAAAATGGGTATGAAATGAAATATCATCTATTATATATATGTTTTCCAATTATAAACAGCTAAGTGTATTCTAATAACACAATTATCATATTATAAATACCGTTAAAAATAATGTATTTTACATAGTTTTTATTATAAAATAACTATAAGAAATTATTGATAATTAGACACTCTTAAAATATAGATAAGGTGTTACTCTCATCTTCTCAGATAATATCTTATTATTATTTTAATAATATGACATCATATTATAGGTTATGAATACAAAGGATACAACATGTTCATATTGACTTGATAATAATTAGGTCTCACCCACCCACCCACAAAGATATAGATGTCAATTGGCTACAATAAAAATGGCAATTTGGTCAACTCAAATTTTTTCAATGAAGAATGTCAAGGGTGGAATGGGTAACTTCAGTTGATAAAGAAATGGCGAGAGTTGCCGCGTAAATATTCTGAATACGAACCAACACTGACCATAGACCCTTCCTCTATAAATTTGCCGTCAACGACCCACAACTTCCCCCAACTTTCTCTCGCTTTCTCTCTAGTTTTCTTACTGGGAAAATTCTCTTTCCAACTGCAGTTTCTTTTTGTCTTGGTAGTACTAGAATCTGTATCTCCAGAAAATGAAGAAACCAGGATTCTTTGCCGCCTCAGTGGCCGCAGCTTCTGCTACGGCCATCTCTGCTTCGTCTTCTTCTTCTTCTTCCTCAAACTGTACTCAACAGGTAAACCTTAATCTTATTTCTGGGGTCTTCTTCTTCCCGTCACTCATTGATTCTGAGTTGGGTTTCTTCAATTTTTTTGGGTTCTTCCCTGTTTGGTTTCCAAGAAAACCAAGGCCTGACAAATTGAGGTTTGACTTGTTTCTCTGATTTCACACTAAAGCCTATAGCTCAATATAATTACCAACTTTTTCTTTTCATTTTTCTTTCCTTTACTTTCTTGATGACCAAAGAATTTAATTTTCATCTAGTTTTTCCCCTTTCATTTCGATTTAATTTCTGCGCCATTTATTTCTCATATCTAATCGCAAGACTAATTTTTGTTCTTTATTCTACACTTGATTCTTTAGGAGGCTGAAATGAAACAGAACCAAGAAAATCAAAGGTCATCCTCGACTGAGAAATTTGCTCCGAGGTTTGATGGTCTAAGATTCATTGAAACCCTGGTCACTGCCCACAGATAAGCTTGTTCCTCAAGTTTCTTCCTTTCGAGAGGAAGGATTGGATTGGAAAATTTCTAGTGATTGCAGCTTTCTCCAAACCTCCGGGTCTCGCGTTTCCATGGTCACAGTACTTATATCTCCACTTGTCCTTTTACTCTTCAGAAAAGGCAATCATGGGGGTAATTTTTAACCTTTTTTCCCTGGTTTTAAATTGAGGAAAAGATTAACTGTAATATTTCAGTTGTGGTGCCAGTTATTTTTGGTTCAAATCTGCAACTTCCCTTGTTTAGAAATAAATCTGTGTCTCTCTGTGAATCACATGTAACCCTTTCTTTCTTCGCAGCAGTGTTTTCCGTTTTTGTTTTTGTTTTTGCTTTAGAGGGAAAGCACAGATTTTCCGCTGATAATATTAGCAAATTCATTTATAAATTGGTCGGCAAATTGATGACAGCAATTAGATGATTGTGTCGACAAAGAACAGATGGGAAATTGTTCGGCAGGGTATGAAGCTTGTGCTTGAGAATTCATCACCCTTTACAACTTTCTGGATGCCATTTTTCCTGATTCAAATTGCCAAGTTCTTTCCTGTTTAGAGGTGCTACATGTGTTGATTTTGTCTTTGGCGGTAGATTGCATTATTCAGAATCAAGTTCACCAATGATTTAGATTTCTGCTTTGTCTTTTTGATCATTTTTTCAAAGATACCAAGAATCTCCAACTCGACAACTCGTGCTACCCATAAACAAAATATAGGTTCTCTAGAAAGAAGAGATGAGATGCCTCTTCGGCCAAAGATTCCTTGTGATAAGACAGATATTAACGGCGCGTTGGATTTCAGTATTTATACATCCCATAATGCCAAAACACTTAAATCGCATAATATGATGTAAAAATGAGACAAGTTCATTAGATAAAGAAAGGAGTCGATATGACATGGACCTAAAACGGCGGCGTGGAGCCCAATCAAGGTAAGCATGGCGGAGGAACCCTTCAATTCATTTGAAAAGCATTGTAAACCACTAAGTTGGAACGGACGAGAGGAGAGGAGAGGAGAGCAGAGCACCACTTGGGTCGTAAATGTGCAAGTTGCTTGCACATGCTATGTAATAAATAGTACATCCCACACACAAACAAGGCCAGGTGGCGCCGAAAATGATGTCACACACTACCTTATATATACCTTTCCATGTGATTGGGATGTTGATTTTCTTTTTCTTTTGGCCTTTTTTCGTTTCTTTCGGTGAAGGAATTCTCTCGCTTCCCTTTCATGACTTGTCTGTCACTATGCAAAGAAAAGATCACAAGAAGCAGGACCCAGAGATCTTTTTTATACATCATTTTTTGATAGGAAGATAAATGCTAGTAAAAGTAGTGGAAATGAAAATAGAGTGGCATAAATGAAAGTATCTTTTGCCACTACCTTTTCGTCAAAATCAAACCCAGAAATAATTTCCCGACGTTTATATATATATATATATGCTATTGTTGATTCAATAATTCATAAATAGTGCCAACTATTCAGTCAAAAGTGGTCCTTTGCTTAAGAATACTATAAAATATCAGAAATCGTAGCACATGATTCTTGCATATATATATATATACATGATTAAATGAAAGCCGTGCACCAACTCTGAATGGTGCATATGCATGCATGTCACATTCTGTTCCGTTCTGGAGCCCAATACCAATTGGTAAAAGACATCACTCAATATTAATTATATATATCGATGATGATAACCACTGGAGGTTACGTTTTAAAACTCAAAAGTAATCAAAGTGCACACGTACGTATGTCATTAATTGACCCAAAAAGATAATGATGTAATGCGCTCAAGGATCAGGACTAAAACGTACGTTTGGATATAATCTAAACTCAATTCATTATTATAATTTTTTTAAATTTTAATATAAAATATAATAAATAATTCAATCTTTTCAAATTTTAAAATAATAATAATATTAAAAAATAATATTCTAATAATATTTTATCATCTCAACTCAATTCAATCAGTTTAACATAAATTACACAAACCAAACCAGTTTTACCCAGTCCTAGTGCTCGAATTATGCCTCATTTGGTTACATAGTTCAGATGAGATGAGATATTTTGTTGAAAGCTAGATTAAATATTGTTATAATATCATTTTTATTTTAGGATTTAAAAAAATTGAATTGTTTATTATATTTTGTATGGAAATTTAAGAAAGTCGTAATGATAAAATGAGATGGTTTTGTGAATTCAAAGTGGGCTAATCCAGATTCCAGAACGGGAAATCTAATAAACCAACCTTCCAATGCTCTGAACAAATAAACTAATTATGTCTTCATATAATATCTCTCCGAGGAGAAATTACATTAGCCTCTCGTTTAATTACAAGATGGGAAATCCAGCAAAAGTAATTCAAAGCTCTTCTATGAATGTCACACTCAAACAGGCTCACAGTTGTGTGCGCACAAACAATTAGGTTATGGTAGTATATACCAACTTTGGCTTTCAAACTGGAGAAAACCCACAAAGAAGCCAAATTTGAGGAAACTATAGATCAATAAGTACAGGTAGAGCGGTTATCCAGATTTCGTCCCTCAGAACCAATGGAAGAATAAGATTAGTAAGCAAGCTGTGATCATTACCAATGTTGACTGTGTAGCAGCCATCTGACCTCCATAGCTCTTCTCTTTGGGTTCAGAGACATTGGTGCAATTAAGTCCAAGCTGCCCTTCCCTGCACAGGTTTGCAAACAGGCCCGGAGGGTATTTTCCGTAGAGGTTGATGTAGCTGAACATGGTTGAAGCGCAATCGGTTGTCAGGTCATTAATTGCATCGGCAAAAGGGCAAGCAAAGTCCTTGAAAGCACCACAACAAGCCACTGGTGTGTATTGGGGTCCTTTGCACCGGCTGGTGAGGATTGTATAGTTCTGAGACTCAAAGTTTACACTGCATGCTGCACATGGTGAAACGTAAAATCTCATACCACAAAGCGTGCTAGCACAGCATTATAAGTTCAAAATTTATACTTTATTTGCTTTCAATTGTTTTTCCTTCCTTTTCTTTTCATTCTCTGTAATCTCAAAATGAACGACATACAAAGCGTTCAGAACAGATTGTTTTCCAAGTACTTTTCTTCCCCCTCAAAATTATTGCAAGTACTTCTTCCTTAAAAAGGACAAACTAACATGATAATCCAGTAGACTACTTGAGAGAAAATATCAAAATGAATTTTATTTTTTTGAAAAAATTTAGACCTTAGCTTTTAGGTGAAACTTGAAATTTTATTGATTTTTCAAGAATAAAACAAAGGGTTTTGCTACCCAGCCAGCTTATTTTTTTTTTATTTTATTCCTATTAAACTAATTGAGTTCTTCTATTTATTAACCATAGACCATATACTTGAGAAAAAAAATAAAAAGATAAAAAATCAAAATAGGTATGTGGTAACCATCTTTGACGCATCAGAATGCACAGATTTTTCACTTTTAGGGATAAAACAATTGGAAAGCAACCATATGTGTGCATCCTCTTTCCCATCTTCAATAATGATGATATAATCGTATAAAAACAACTCTAAAGCTCTAAAGGAGGAAATCAAACCGAAATGGGAAAAAAAAAAGGAAAAAAGTATCGCATCATCGACATTATTTAAAAATATTCCCAATGTCATTTAGAACCAATAAAATGAACTGTGATGCAAACTCAGGAAAGTTTGTCCCAAAGCATTAGTGTAACACTAGAGCACACCTTTTCCAGTTGCATTATTGTATCAACATAAAGGGAGGAAAAAAAAAGACCAAAAGAGGAACAGTCAAAGAAAGTAATACATTTTTTCGTCTGAAGGAGGGCCCGGCCAGTGGATCCATGAAACTCAAGTAATTCATCTGCAACATCAAGTAATAGAAAAACAAATCAGAACACTATTAATAATGATACAACTAATATAACTCAAAAAGAAGAGATGGAATTCTTTTGAAAATGAAAGAGAACAGAATAATACTGGAAAGAAACGTGGAAGAGGAGGCCAAGCTTGACAGGAGGAAGAAGGAAAAGAGAGAGAAACAAAGAAAATGATTCAAAGAAGCCATGTTTTTGCTAATGGTTTCTTTGGAGAGCGGTCTGTGGAGGCCTCAATCTCCGCCTCCCTACAGTTGGTGAGAAAGTTTTTTCTTTTAGCGGTTTTGCTTTTGTGGGTGGCAATTGTTGGAGAGAGAGACAGAGGGAGACGCGGAGGGAGAAAGGGAGGAGAGAAAAAGTTGCAGAATATTGCGCACTACACAAGCCCTGCAAACAAGCTCCAAAAACCGTTGATGTGCGCTGCCCAGTGCTCAATCCGTACGAACAAGCTCTACCTCCGATTATCAATAATTGGAAAATGGAAAACTTACTCCCGAAGGGAAGTTACGACTTTTTTTAGCTTTTTAGCTTTTTAATTTTATTTAATAGTTAAGGAATTCTTTTTTAATGAATTTGTATTTTTTTGTATTTTTATATAATGTTTAAGAAATTTTAAAAAATGTTTAGAAAAAAAAAAAGTTCGCTCATTCGACGAGGGATCTCGACGAGGTTTCTCGGTCGTGTAGTCTATACTCTTGAAAATTTTCTAATTTCGGAAAATTTCCAATTATCAATAATTTTCTATTTATCAATATTTTAAAATTTTCAATTTAATCGGAAAATTTTGAATTAAATAAATTTAAAATAATTTGATAATATTTTATATTTTTAGAAATTTTAATTAAATAAATTTGGAAACAAGAAATGTTTGAAACTAATTTTTTAATGCATTGGGAGAATTTATTCGTAATATTTGTGTTTTATTATTAAAATATATAAATAAAATAATTATTTTATAATAATAATAATAAATCAATCATTAATGAGGTACATTATTTTTTAAAATTTTTATAAAAAGTTAAATATATCTCAATTTACTTCAACATATTTTAATAGGGATCCATACTCTTACACAAAAATCACTCAAACATCTTAACTCTATTATTTACAGATAAATTTAAATTTTTATTTAAAATAACCTTAACATCTCAACAGAGTTTGTTTTTATAATTCCTCTCAACTCATTTCATCTCATCTCATTTAATCATTACAATTTTCTTAAATTCTCACACAAAATAAAATAAATAATTTAATTTTTTAAAATTTTAAAATAAAAAAAAATATTTAAAAAAAATATTTTAATAATATTTTATTTAATTTTTAATTTTAATTTCAACTCATCTCATTTATAAAAATAAACTAGATCTAAAAAAACAATTGATCAGACTCGATCCATTTAACAGCTCATGTTTTCTTAAAATGTCATTTTGCACAGGTGATATGGGGAGAACTGTATTGGCCCATCAACACTGCAAACCCAATTGAGTGTTGGATAGTGTAAATTTCTTCTTAAACCCAAGCCAACGAATTTCACTCTTTTCGTTTGTTCGCTGCAATTTGCCATGGTCATGGGCCATGGCATAGTTCTCAAGGAACAAAGTGGTCCGCAACCAAGACTTCCTAGATACTCTGACTTGGATCAATGTCATTAAAAACAAGAAAAATGGTAACGGTAAAAATTTATTTATTCACGTGTCAGTTACTAATATATTAAAAATTTTAAAATTTTAAAATTTTTAAATTTAAATTTTAAAAAAAATAATAAAACAAGACTTGTATGTAAAATAATTACAGAAACTATAAGGAAGGCTGACAATTCATTTCCATTGGTCAAAAAATGGAGTCGTGGGAATCACATTATTTATGTAGACTGAACTGATATATATACACGAGAAAATTGCACGGAAAAAACACACAGGCCTCATACATTGTTCACATGGAACAATAGTTTATTTGGCCCCATGTTTTTCTCCCGTGCAGTTCCTCGTGTCTTAGCATTATTGTAAACTAAATTTCGACGAACATTTTCATAAACTAGTTCAATTTGTTTTAGTATTTTTTAATAAATAGGATATTGTAACGTTTTTTTTAATGTCTAATAATAGTACAATTTAAAAAGCTACACCACAAGAGCCGGCCCTAGTTTCTTAGAGAGAGAGACTCATCATTCTCTCTAGAAATCCCCTAGATAAAAAATGACACAGGGGGAAGAGCTTCTCCCCCCTCATCTCTCATTCCTCTCATATCTAGTTTTCTCATTTTCTTTTTCATTTTTGGGTGTTTTTTAGGGATAAGTATGGAGGAAGGCCGATCTGCTACTCTCCAAAGTTCGGTGACCACCATGCGCCCCACCGCAAGCTTTTCAATACGCTGATCCTTCAAATGGGGGAAGAATTTTGCCGAACGGAGAGGCGTGTGAACCACATGCGCAGCCCAAATAGAGCATCTGGAATCACTCAAGGTGCCATTTTCTCACCACGCGCAGCCTCTTTGGGTCTAGGACCACCGGCTACTTTAAACCTGACGTCCGCCACACCTCCAGGGTGGCGCGTGGCTTTCACGCGTCATCACAGCCATTGTTTGTGTTATTTTTTTCTTTCAAAGTTGAAAATGCGGATCTATATCTTTTCAAGATGTAATCCGTTATTTTTCCATTTATTTTTAATTTTTGTAATGTTTTTGTTTTCTAGAAAAAAAAAAAAAAAACAACACATAGTCTTTTAGACTTCCATCCATAGAGTTGGTCTTCAACTCCATCTTAGACGGAGAGTGATGTTTGGTTTAACTCTAATCCGTCTTAAACGAAGTATGTGGTTTGATTAACTCTATCTTGGATAGAGTTGTATTGTCTCTCAGACTTTAAATCTATAGAGATTTGCAGCTTGGACTAGATCACATCAGTTACAAGTGTGTACTGGAGAGCTATTAATGTTATAGTTGGCTTGTAATATATGTTTCAGGTCCAATTTGTAATGTCTATTATTAATAAATGCAATATGTTTTTTTCTCTCTCAAAAAAAAAATTAGTAGAATTAGAAATTCATTTAATCATTAAGATTGAGCATTACGTTGGATTAATTGTTGGACATTGAGTGCATATTAAATGTGATTCAGTTTTTTTTTTTTTTTGTAATCAACATTGATAGTAGCTGCTTTAATTCTATTTATTTCCAATTGCCATTTCTTTTGTTTAAACGTCTACTACATAGTTAAATCATATTATTTACTCTATTCATTACGTATGAGCCAAATCTCTTTATTATCCAACGTTTACATTTTTTCACCGAATGTCTATGAGGTCATATTTTATTACTCTTAATAAGCTTCTTGGTTTTTCTGAATATAATAAAAAAAGAAAAAAGAGCAAAGTGTGGGAAAATTCTTTGAGAATTTTTCAAGCAAGAGAGATTTGTTTTTGCTATTGGAGCTATTAATATAAAAAATTTTACAACATCCCAGAATGAGATTTTAGTAATTCCCGACCCACTGTGCGGATTCAGGCCTTGTTCGGCATGGTTTGGAGCCCTGACAGTAGTCTGGAGTAGTTATACGGTGTCCATACCTATGTACGTCCATAGCAATTAATAGAAAATAAATCCAAGAAAAATAAATGAGATGGAGACACAGATTTACATGGTTTGACATTGGGCTTACGTCCACGGGTCATTTGAAGGCAAATCCACTATAATATGAGTGTTTTTTAGTCTCTCATGACCTCTCATTTATCTCTATACAATGGAGGTTGTAGAAATATTTTCTGGAGAAGAGCCTATCTCTAGAGCTCTCATCGCCTGATTTGAAGAAGCTAAAGAAGAAGTCTCCTTTCTCGTTCGGTCTTATCCCTTTTTATCCTAGCCATGGGAGTGATGAGGAACAACAACTTTATTTCACTCATCGCTTGCATGCCTAACTTGCTTTTCTCTTCTTTCTCCTTTTCCTTTTTCATTTCCTTTACGTCACCTCCTTCTTTTTTCTTGTCTCCTCTTTGTCTCTTCTTCCACTCTCCTTCTATTGCTTCTAATGGAAGCCATTTGATAGGCTGGGTGGTTTATCTAGACCAGGGGATATTTTACCCCTTTATATGCTTGCGATTCTTAAGTTCAATTTGCTTTAAAAGAAGACCTTCATAATCTTTAAGTTAAATTGCAACAAAGATAGCCTACATCAAATTGTAGAAAAATAAATTTTGGGTGCATGTCCCCCGTTTTATGTTTTGTTTGAGTTAAGTGATAAATATTTCTGAGCACGAAACTAGGCGGGAGATGTACTCGACCGTGTTAAGTGTGAGCATAGAGCTCAGCTTGAAGAGTTAGGCGGGAGATGTGCCCAACGACGCTAAGTGCGAGCACTGAGCTCAACTTGAGCGAGAGATATACTCGACCACACTAGGTGTCAGCGTAGAGCTCAACTTGGTGAGGTAAGGGGAGATGTGCTCAATTGCGTTAGTTGCGAGCGCGTAGCTAGGCTTGGGCAGGAGATATGGACTACACAGAGCGAGCGTGAAGCTTAGCTTGTGTGGGGGATGTACTCAACAGTGTTTGTTGTGAGTGAGAAGCTCGACTTGGGCGGGAAATGTGCTCGATTGCACTAGGTGAGAGCACGGAGCTAGGCGTAGGTGGGAGATGTACTAGACCGCATTATTTGCGAGCGCGGAGCTTGGCTTGGGAGGGAGATGTGCTCGACTGTACTAGGTGCCAGTGCGGAGCTTGGCTTGGTGGGGTAGGCAGGATATGTGCTTGACCACGTTAGTTGTGAATGCGGAGCTTAGCTTGGGTGGGAGATGTGCTCGATCGCACTATGTGCGAGCACGGAGCTAGGCTTAGATGGGAAATGTACTTGACCGCATTAGTTGCGAGCACATATCTTGGCTTGGGAAGGAGATGTGCTCAACCACACTAGGTGCGGGCGTAGAGCTCGACTTGGTGGGGTAGGTGGCAGATGTGCTTGATCGCGTTAGTTGTGAACATAGAACATGACTTGGGTGGGAGAGTCAGGTAGTCAAGGGATTGTCGCCACCCGTAGTTTGCGGCGAGTCTAAAGGCCCAGCTTTGAGTTTGTTTGTATGGATGTTTACTTGATAGATTGCATGACATCATTCTGTCATTAGCAAAGAGTGCATATTCTACCAATTGTTTTTGTTTTTGATGGTGTTAGCAGATTTTTGCCCCTTGATGTGAATTGTTGTTAGCGTTTTCATTTTGGTGTTAATGATAGAGTTTGTTTGTAGTAACCTGTACTAAGTGTTCAGGGAGCCTGTTGATCTCCTGGGTTCATCTTAGGTAGTTGTTGAGCCAGTTGACTCGTTCACGAAAGTAATCCAAGCGAGGCGGTTGTGGAGAGCGGATGCTCATTCCCAGAGGAAACCCTCTGGCGGCAATTATGGCAAGCATTTGTTGGAGAAAATGTTGTGCTAGTATTGCTGTCCAAGTGCGAGTCCATCGACTCGACTTTTATGTGCAAGAGAGAGGTCGGGCAATCAAGGGACTTGCCCTGCCTGTTGGTTTGCAGTGAGTCCAGTGACTTGGCTTTTTGTTGAAGGATATGCTTTGATCGTGCTAAACAAGCCAAATCAGTTAGCATAAATAATCCAAATCACACATGTGAGATTTGCAAACCTGGATCGATTTGCTAAATCATGGTGAAGGTTTGAGGCGCTCTAAGCTCGGCAATGCGAGCAACCATGTTTTGGAAATGATGAAGTTCTAGGTTGCCCGCGATATCGAATAATTTATTTTGATGAAGATAGATTCAAGAAGTCCGAGTGGTGCTAGAGTGAGGCTGAGTAGTCGAATTCCCACGTCATGCTAGTGATTTCCTGCAAAGTATATTCCCAAAGTTTGCTATCACTAGGATTCTCGTGGAACCTCGAGAAGTTTTTTTTTTTTGGGTTGCGGGAGAAATCTCCAAAAACCAAATTTGTTAGTAAAAACCAAACCTAAATAGCAAGCTTTGAAAGAGACAATACCATAGTGATGAAGCCGTTGTTTCCGATTTCAACTAGACTAAGATTGTTCGTTGCTGATTTTTGAATTTTTTTTTAATCAAGACTTTTGATGACTGATGCATTATCTGAAGAGTGCGAATCCTTTTTCACAAATATGTGGAGCAACAAATAACTTGCTGAGGAGATGGGCTTTGACCACGTGGGTAGACCGACCGTTGCTAACGCGTGGCTCATCAAGTCTCATTGGTTGGGCATCATCCTGTGGCCATGTGACTTCATGTGGCAGGGTAAGGCTCCCCGAGGCCGTGGAACCCATGGTTGAGTAGAGTAGCCGAGGAACTTGTGGCTAGGGGATTGTGTGTCTGAGCAATGTTGTTGAGGAGCTGTGTGGTCGTTGACCATCACTATGGGCAAGTAAGACTGCCTATGACTAAGGGACTAGTGTGGCTAGAAAGGTGACAAGAACACTTTGGTCGTGCAGCTTGTGGTCTAGCAGTTGGGTGTGTCTTTGCTTGGAGTAGAAACAATGACCTTCTTGGCATCACCTTTCAAGTGGGCAGCTGGTGGCTTAAGTCGAGCGACAACTGGTGGCTTAAGCCGAGTGAGAGCTGGTGGCTCAGACCAAGCAAGTGCTCTACGGGTCAAGAAAGTGTTCCTTAGGCTGAGTAATGCTCAGGCCAAGCATGTGGTCTACAAGCCAAGCAAGGTTGCTCTTTGATGGCTATGGAGACTTGACCAGGCAAGCTCAAGCCAGGAACGGTTGCTCCCTTTGCGCATCGTGGGATGGTCGCCCGTGTGCATGGTCAAGCGAGGGGTGGACGAGAGGCCTCAAGGATGCTCCATCGACGATAGAGATCCCTAATCGGGCTAGTGATGGTCGTTGGTGGCCTCGCCGGCCCACATATTCCACGAGAAAGGCTCTTTTAGGTGCACGACAGTGTGTACCAGTTGCCCGCAGTGTGATCTCCGCATTCAGGGACACCTCGGTGGGGCCAGATGATGCCTATGGTACACACGGTAGCCATCGGTGCCCCTGTTGTGCCAAATGTTCTTGACCACGTGCAATCCTATGCACATGGTCGCATGGCGGAGGCCGCCTCCATGGGGGGTGGTCTTGATGCCATGGGTCGTTTGGCACTAGGCATACGTCCACGTGTCGTTTGGAGGGCAAATCGACTATAATATGAATACTTTTTAGTCTCTCATGATCTCTCATTTTTCTATATACAATGGAGGTTGGAGAATTATTTTCTAGAGAAGAGCTTGTCTCTGGAGCTTTCGTCCCCCGGTTTGAAGAAGCTAAAGAAGAAGTCTCATTTCTCGTTCGGTCTTATTCCTTTTTATCCTGGCCTTGTGAGTGATGAGGAATAGCTGCTTTATTCCACTCCTCGCTTGTGAGCCTGACTACTTTTCCCATTTTTCTTTTCCTTTCCGTCACCTCCTTTTTTTTTCCTCTTGCATCTTTTTTTTTTCCTTATTTCCTCATTGTCTCTTCTTCCTCTTTCCTTCTGTTGCCTTCTAATGGGGGCCCTTTGATGAGCTGAGCTTGATTTATCTGGGTTAGGGAGATATTTTACCCCCTTTAGGAGCTTTGGGGTCAACCATTTGTACATAATTAGTTCGAGCTATACAAAAATCAATTAGGTTGTTGTATTATAGAAGAGACAAGTCAAGATCAAGAGGTCTGCTACACTAATTCATAGGAAAGTTTGTTTACCTTAAAGGACTTGAATCTCCTCCTTATGGAGAGTGATTCAACTGTCCGAAATAATACTATGCTATCTATATAATTTCTTATTTTTATTTCAAGGGTTTTATTCTCTTTCCTTTTTCTACTTTCCTGTTTGTTGCAACTCCCAAATATGTCTAAGATCTTAAGAAATCATTGATCGCTTTGTCTACGAAGGTTATAATTTGGCACCTCAAAGATGCTCGATCATGGAAGGCATTCAAAAGATACAAAAACGTCAATTTCATGCTCACCTTTGAATTTGGTTTGTAGCTCCTGATATGCATTAGTTCTACTTGCTCATCATATAAAATTGCATAGAATGATAAGCCCCGTTTGGATACACAGTTAGTCTCATCTTGTGTCATCTCAACATCTAAATATTACTCAAACACAAACATCTTTAAATTTCTCTTTCATATTTTTTCATCTAATTATCATTACAATTTTTCCAAACTTCTATATAAAACAAGAAAAGTAATTCAACTTTTTTAAATCCTAAAATAAAAATTATATTTTAACAATATTTTAACTTTATAAGATTTTTATTCATCTTTTTCTCTCTTCTTTCTCAAAACCCAACAAAAATCATAATTCAAATTATTTCACTACTATTTACAAATTTTTTTTTATCTCATCTAATCTCATATAACTATCCAAACAAGGCCTAAGGTACACTTGGGTAGATGGTAGGTGTCAAATTGTTAACCACAAACACATTAGATTTGCCAACTCTTGATGCTAATGATAATTATCTTATTAACCTTATCAAGGAAGACTAACGTACAAAATAGGAAACGCCACACCTTTCATACCCTAAAAGTCTACATTGCAAAAAAAGTAGAAAACCAATGACTGGACAATGGTGGTGACAGTTGAGAATTTCAACTAACAAGACACGCAAAAGTATGAATACAAGTCCACCACCCCTCATCTGCCTTCCTACTCTCGAGTATGGGGTCCTTTTATTTCGCCTTTTCACCCCTCCTAGCTAGCTAACATTTCCATACATTAAAATCTCAACCTTGGAATCCCATTTCCTTATGCACATTAAGCTATCATCCATGGCCAAGAAAGAGTGGCTATGCCTCCTTCTGGTACGGCTCATGGCGCTTGGTGCCACTCTTTCAGCCGCAATTGTCATGGCCACTAGCCATCAAAAAGCTAGTTTCTTTTCTGTATCCTTCGAGGCAAAGTATGACAACACGCCAGCTTTCAAGTAAGTATCTTTATTTTGTGACACAAATACTTGCAGAGTAATCTTCTTCTTCTTCTTCTTCTTCTTCTTTCTATTGATTATTTAAAGCTTGCCATAGGTATTTTGTGATCGCGGAAGCTGTTGCTAGTGTATATGGGTTTTTGGTTCTTTTTCTTCCTTCCAAGGGTCTGCTCTGGCAATTGGTCATTGTCCTGGATGTGGTAATTGTTTACAAATCCTTTCTTATACCTGCTTTTGCTTTGGGTAATCTCATATCCCATTGAGGTACAACAAAAATGGCTCTCAAGCATAACAAATCTTTAAGAAATAGTGGTAACTACTGATCAAAATGAGTGTTTATGCCTGCTTTTTGAATTTTCATTTATATTCTTAAGGAAATTAAACCAGATGGATTCTTTTCTGGGCATAAGTACTTCTTGTTTCAACAGATATGAAAAGGCAGATAACAGTAACATTTGCTGTGAGCAAAAGTGGTCCTGAATTCTTAACATTGCTCTTTTATTTCACAGTACCAGTAATGCCCTCTTCAATCTGACTTGACACCCTATCTTAGAACCTCATAGATTTAGCCTGTCAACATAAACTGACGTACATATGGTCCTATATATATAATATAACATATGCATTAATTGTTTGGACCAGGTTTTCACCATGTTGCTGACTTCAAGCATTTCAGCAGCCTTGGCAATAGCTCAGGTGGGCAAGAAAGGAAATTCTTCTGCAGGTTGGCTGCCCATCTGTGACCAAGTTCACAAGTTCTGTGACCAAGTAAAAGGAGCTCTTATTGCTGGCTTCATTGGAGTCATTATTTATATGTTGCTTCTTCTCTATTCCATCCACAATGTCTTGGGTCTCAAAGTCCAGTGAGTTTCCACCACCCAGCTTGGTTGCTCTAAATCTTTCTTAGAAGGCTGGGAGGGCATAAAGCATTATATATAACGCTAAACATTTGCTCTGGTGACGACTGTTCTGTTAAAATGCTTGTACGGGACACAATAGAGCTGCAATTATTTGTTTTTTATGGATCGGTATGTTGTGAGTTATAACGGGCAAATTAATCTACTTTAGTCTAAATTATACAGAGAACTATTTTAGCCGCGAAGAGCTTCCACAAAAGTAATACATAAACTGACGTAACTTAATATGGTACATTAATGCTTGGTTTGGATAGTCAAACTATATCATCTCATTTCAACTAATCTCATCTCAACTCATTATCCAAAGCAAACTTAAATTGTAAAAATATTTTTATTGTATAGTTGATTTAACGTATCATATGAAGTCATGTGTATAACATTAAATGCTCATGTGCATTACCCAAAATCTCTACGCAGGTTTCGATTGAGACGATATGGGGTTTTCATAATGTTTCTGTCTATTTCTCTAAAATTTAACCATTGAATTTAGTAGGATAATTAAAAATGATTCTAATTACCAATAAGTTACAGAAAAAAGCATCACGAACAACATACACCAATTTCGTTCGTGATATATGAGAGGCAATATGCTTGAGATGGGATACGAAGAATGTCATGATCCTCATCTTGCATCGTCTCTTTTCAATTGAAAATATGAATATAAAGAACTATATATGCTGATGATACGTTAACATAATTTAAGACCTTGACGGACTGATGACTTTGAGTGGCGTACTTATCAAGAATTACGATTTCCTCTAAGCGTGGAGAACTTGCACTTTATACTTTATATTCATGATAAGAAATGTTGTCTTTTTTAAAACTTTAGACAGAACCACCCACCCAAGACTTCTCGCTAAATGACAGAAATATGAGCAAAGTTTAGGTTCAACTTGTACTCAAAATATATCAACCCAATCTAATTTAATATTAAATTTAGTTCAAACAGGGACAAGTTTTGTTTTAAACTGCCTCGTTTGAATTCAAAACTCACCTCAATTCATCTCAATCTCATTATTACAATTTTTTTAAATTCTCACATAAAATATAATAAACAATTCAACTTTTTTAGATTTCAAAATAATAATAATATTAAAAAATAATATTCTAACAATATTTTATTCTATTGTTCACAAACCATCTCAACTCATCTCTAAATCGAAACCAGAACGTTTGAAATCTGGATAACCGGGTTTTGGAGGAGGCTATCAACCTAAGTTTTATCTAGGTCGATAACCGGATCACCCACCTGCTCATAACACCAAGAACGAATATAGATACAGGATGCAGTTACTGGATTTAAAATTTGGTGCCGCAACCCAATCTATCTTTTAAAAAATTAAGTTTATATTTTTACATAAATCCAATTTTCATTCATGAAACCGATCAAATACATAGTTACGGCCATTACAGTAGACTTTAAAAACAAAGAGCATTAAACACTAGAAATCCCAAAAACATCTTCCACAGATCGTGCATGACGTGCTAAAAGATGTACAACCTTATTATTTGGTCCTTGTCTGCCAACATGATGAACAATCTTTGAGATATGAAAATAAGATGGCATCAATTTGATCTCTTGTGTCAAAGGAATATAACGTGGAAAATGATCCTAATATGAACAAATAGCTTCCACAATAATCAAAGAGTCACCTTCAAGAACCAAGTATGAAACTCACAATTGTATGATCATTTGTAGACCTCTAATTAATTATGCAGTTAGGGCCTCAATCTCTTCTACCTCATAAAACCCTCTTCTTTCCCACAAATAGCCATAAGCATTTCACCTTTTTCATTCCGTAGAATAGCACCCAAACCAGACTTGTTCAACGAAAAAAAAAACAGCCCATCGAAATTAAATTTACATTTACAGGGTGGAGGGGGCTGCCAACACAACAAAGGTACCTTGTTATGAACCAACTGATATGCTTTAACATATTGGTAACTCTCTACATATGCAAGACCCTTATCAATTATGTCATTTGAGACAATTTCATCACCTCGAAACAGTCTCAAATTTCTATATTTCCATATTCCCCAAGCAGTGACCAAAATTTTTGATAGTAAGAATTGATCATCATGTTGCATAACTTCCCAGACCAAGAAATGACTCCACAATCATCAGGAAAAAAAAAAGACTTATACATGGAGCTTGATTAATGAGTCATATTAGGATTTGAAAATCTCACCCGTTAAATTTAACGGGTCGTGTTTGGATTAATCCATATCGTATATAGTATCTGACATGACACGAATACCACTTGTTAACACGATTTGCCACCCCTACAGTTATACTAGAGAATACTACAAGAATTCTTCGAAGTTAGAAACTTGCATTTGGAAGAAAGTGGCTAGATTTGTTGTGTGTCCATCATGATCTATTCATAAACAATAAAGAGCACGATCTCAGCTGATCAGTTCAAGTATAATTCAATCAATAAATAATTTGCTTTAAAAAACTAATACCCACCAATAAAAATGGAATTCAAAAAATAAACATTGTATGTGTATTATTATTTTTTATGCTTATTTATATTAATACCCATGCGGAAAAATGGCTTGCAGACTTCAAAGTTATATATCTCCAAGCTAGGCACGCCTATAAACTCGTCATATTAAAATGTTATACAAATATTACTATCATTACACACGTTTTTTATAAGTCTATCATCAAACACGTTAAAAATGTCGTTGAATATTTACGACAAGACAAGGGAGATCATTAGAATTTAGAGCTATAAAATTTATGTATTTTCAATCTTCATAGAGATTGTCAAATAGACTTGATGATATATATGAATGGGGAAAAAAGGGGCCATACTAAATTCAATATCTCTTCGTACGAAATAGACTTCATTGTCGAATACACTTGAATTTTTATATCTATCAAATATTGGTACCACCACAATCACTTCTATTCTAGTTTATACTACTGTCGTATCTTAGCACATGCATTTCACAATTTCCCAATTCCACGTGCTCCATTAAACACATCTATTATTATTATTATTATTATTATTATTATTATTATTGTTGTTGTTGTTATTTATTACTATTATTATCTATTGGACGGAACGAAATCTGGCCATGGCCTACATAAATTAAAACTTGCAAGAACGGTAAGCCCTCTATCCCGTGAGGTCTCTCCCAAAACCCATCTTAAAGATCCTTCCACCTTTTTAAGAGGTGTTGGAGTTTCGGCTCCTCCTTCTCTCTTATTTCTAGTTCTTTTTTAAGTTGTCCAGTAATTTTTTATTATGATTTTTCTTGTTTTTCAAAAATAACATAGAGATTGACCGATCTACTAGTCTTCGGCTATTGGAAAAAATTCATCCATTTGAGTAGCACATGAGTCCCATGGTGCACGTGAGATTCACGTGCCGCCCGTGCCACGATGTGTGTTCTGCCGCCATGCACAGTAGAAATGGGATCATCTGCCTCAAATTTTGCAAATACGAACATCATCCTCTTACCAGCATCGAAGTATTGGACCATCTTCCAGATGCTATTTTCTATGTTTTCACTTTCATTGACCAGAGATCAAGAGAAAAAGGAAGTGAGAATTTCTTTCAACCAAACCAGACTAGTAAAGTGTCGTACAAAATAATTTATTGAGCCTTTTTGTTGTAGTATCGCAATTCGACTTTCAAACTACAACAAAACCGTTTCAGGTGGCTTCCTTTTGTAAGAAATGGGTGGGAACTAAGTCATTGGCTCCTAATCTTGTTTTTTTTTTTTAATTTATTTTTCTTATGTTGTGTTAGCTGTTTGATATATAATATGCTTGCTTAGAAAAGAAAAAAAAAAAAGACTACAAAAAAGAAAAGACAATAAAAAAGATAGGTGAAAATTGAAGAAAAAAGGGGAGGAATGATAGATAACATGGGATGTTCTTCTTCTTCAATCGAATATTCCTCTCCTCTTTTCCGTCATTAACGGGGATTTTAATTCTATTACTTGTAAGTGCAAAAACATGTGCAGATGAAAGCCTATCGCCTAGAAAGATAGCTTCTGGTTCACAAGGATGGGGAAATATTGTCTCACTGGGAATATTATTTATGGAGTCAGATGAAAGCCAGAAATGCAGTTAAAAATGTTTCTATGGAAGGCTTGTACAAATGCTATACCCCCCATTTAAAGTGAATCTCAAGAAAATCAAAATCATATATATACATGACAACGACGCATATACTATGAACACTTGTCCCTCGACGGAAGAAACATGTTGATACATGAAGTCAGTCTTTTTCACCCAAATATTATCTACAAAAATGCTGTGCAGGTCTCTTCTCTTGAATACTATAAAAGGGCAATGGAAGTGTTAAAAAAATAATAATAATAATAATGAAAATTAGACTACAAGATAAAAATGGAAGGCCCCATTAGAAGGAATGATTAAAGCAACCGACTAATAATAGACACACCTCTTTTCACAATTATTTACAATTTTATACAACTATATTTTAAAATAGAGTACATTTATAAATTGATAAAACTTTTAATGTTATTTTATAAAAATAGTCTCATTTTAAAATATGAAAAATAATTTATACAAAATGATACAGTTTCAAAAAGATCACATAAAAATAAATTTATAAACTGATATTGATTTATATAATACGTTTGATCTACTTTATAATAAAAATAATTTTATAATTTAATGTACCACATCAATCCACGTTAGTTTATGAATTTATTTTTGTAGAATCTCTTTATGGTTAAAGTATTTCTCTTTATACAATTATAGATGCTCGCACAATCCATTTAAAAAAAATAAGTTAATTAAAACTCACATAAAAAAATCTACTTTTTAACAATAGATCCAAATTTAAAAAATATATATATATACAAGGCTTTCACAATCCAAGATTAGATTATCTCATATTCCTCGTAAAACCCAATTATATAAAAGCTGTTTCGTATTTTTTGAATTCTATGGAAATCGAAAAGTTATATATTTAGATGTCGTTGAGATATTGAGTTGAGATGAAAATTAAAAAAAATTATTATTAAAATTATTATTTTTTAATAATAATAATATTATTATTATTTTAAAATTTAAAAAAATTAAATTATTTATTATATTTTATATTAAAATTTAAATAAATTATAATAATAAAATAAAATGAGAGAATATAACATAATATCGAAACGTGGCAAGCAAGACCTTAGATACAGGGAA
>QEOT01009478.1:0-12250 GCA_003123785.1 Pterocarya stenoptera
ATATTCTAAGGAATAAAATTGCTTTTCTTAACAATAATAGATCATGCAAGTGGGTGTGAAAGACAATGCATGAAAAAAACAAAACGAGCTAGCTAGGTGGGGGGGAACTAAAATTATGACTTTATACAGTACGATTATTAAAAAGTATTTGAAATGGCCGAAAATTCACTATAAGAAAAATGAGTTTTTGTGACTAATTTGTTACAACTAAAAGACTATTCGTTGGAATTAACTGATCGCAAATAAATAATTTTCTTGTACTGATTAAGTAATTCTATATAATATAAGCTAGGTGGCCGCATATTTTCTGTTTATATATATTGATATAAAAAGTAAGATGCCTTTTCCATGCATTAGAGCTCTCTCCTTTTCAGTGCTTTTCAAATCTTCTTTTAATCTATAATAATAGGATACTCACACACACACACACATATATATATATATATATGTATATAGAACTACATTTTTTCCTTGTAAAAGTAATTATAGAACATTTAAACAATATGCATGCATATTGTTTGTTTAAGATAAATTTTAGGATATTTAACAACTTTTTAAGATTTTTTAATATATTTTTTATTGAATTTTGTAAAATTAAACAGATAAAATAGAAAAGTTGTTTCAATATATATTTTTTAAATTATATTTGTTTTATAAAATTTGTTCTGGTTTTTGTTTGTTTTCATTTTCATTGAAATTTAGGGAAATGATTAAATTAAAAGTTAAAGGCAAATTTTTTTCAAAAATTGAAAGATGTTTGAATTGAAGTTTAAAAAAAAGAATATATAAATGACTTTATAACCAGATATGACCATAATGGTTCAGAAAGGTGGCAATTATGCGAGCTAATTTCTTTTTTGATCATGTTTATAATTAATAAGTTAAAATATAATAATTAGTATAAGTACTGCTCTACCTCTAGCTTAAAATAATAAAATCTACCTCTTTCCATTAGTTTAAGCTTTTGGGATAAGTGGTGATTTAACATGGTATTAGAACAGAGGTCCTGAGTTCGAATCCTGACTTTACACTCTATCATATTTAATTAAATATTCCACTTATTGGGCTTACTCATTAAAGGAAAGTCCGGCCCACAAGTGAGGGGAGTGTTAAGATATAAAATAAATAATAAAATCTATCTCTTCTATCGACTTAAGCTTTTGAGACAAGTGTTGATTTAACAATAACTACTTCTTTTTTGGGAGACGAAGTCTTACACCGGATCTAGAATTCCGAGGAAGGACACTTCTACTTGAATTGATAAAGCCAACCGATAAAACGATCGATCATTGTATTTATAATTCCTTTTAATATATATTTTAAATATTTAAAAAAAAATTAAAAAAATACATACATTCACTAATAATCAATAAAATAATCATAAAGGTTGCACTTGATGAGTAAAGCATTCACACGATCTCTTTAATACGAGTCCCAACTCTCCAGTAGTATTGCTCACCGATCGAGTACTGATCGATGGTAGTAGTCATGCATGCTGGAAATTAATTATATTAAATAATTGCTTTTGCTATGTATCCACTAATGTTTATAATTAATGCTTTCCATTTAATTAATAATAATTCATTTGGGCTGCAGCTTCTCTTAGCGGCCCTGTTTTGTCTATGCAGATCGATCGAGGAGTAATTAATTAGTAGCTAGGTATCCGTTTTGTCGAACTTCAGGCTAGTCTAGCTAAGGAGCTCGTACAGAACCGTGCTTGGCGACGAGGGGATGGAGAGGAACTCTATGACGGCTACGGAAAAGGTGGGAGGTGCATGGTGTAGCCATGGGTGGCTCCGCGAGCTCAGAGTTGGGCTGGACTGGCGAGCACATTGTGGTGTTGGGGTTGGGTAGCTCCTACAATGAGATTTGGTGACTGTGGCGAGAGCTAACGGTGAGGGGCATCACCATGGTCAGGAACCACCACGCCGACGACAGAAGAAGCCGGTAGGGCGAGGATGGGTGGCGGGGGGCACTGTTGTCGTTGGGAACTACTCCACCAGCGACAGAAGATGCCGGTGAGCAACTTGGTGGCTGGACTTCTGGGGTGCACTGCAATGTGCTCATAGTGCTCGCATGATGCACAGCGTGAACGGTGCAGTGCTACGACGAAGGGCCAGCGGAAGGCGTTGTTGTCCTAGTATAAACATCTAGCGGGGTAACCGACCCTAACTTGCACTCGACAGAGGAAATGGGGGGCGGGCTCTCATGACCGCCAGTCATGTGAGCCGCTCGGTGCACAACTACATGCCCTGTCACGCCCATTGTGCATGGCATGCACAGTGGGTGCCTTATGTGCTTGCATCTTCCCCTCACTTGCACAATGCACGCCACGTATCTCAAAATTTTCTTGTTATAACAGTGTTATCCAAAATAATAATGAAAAATAATTATGTATGAAAAGCTGACAGGAATCTTATCTGTTAATTTGGAGACGAGCTTAATGGTCGAGGATTCATCCTTCTCCTAATTAAATTTTGGTGCAAAAGATTAGTCGATTCTATTGACGGCGCCAACTGTTAGTGTCTCAATTTGTACAATAGATCGGAAATGAGGAAAAAGTCATCTTCAACCCATGAGATGATTCGGGTTTCGATACGGTGTTCTTCGCATTCATCCATAAAGTAAATAATAAATAAGTGAATAAAAGTACATAAAGAGAGGCACATGGATTTATGTGGTTCGACATAATTCTTACGTCCATGGGTTGTTTTAGGGCGAAATCCGCTATAATTGGTGATTTTACAATCTCTCGTAGTCTCACATATCTCACAATACAATATGAGAAGTTAGGTAAGATCCTTTGGAGTTGTAGTGGAGTTTGGCATATGGAGCTTCTGTGGAGAGTCTATGGAGATTTCGTTTCTTTTGTGGGGGATCCCCTCATATATATATATAAAGGTCCAACTTGTTTTGTGAAATATTTTCCTATTAAAAATCTGAGAGTCTTTTTCCTTTTAGGTGTCTGAGTTACTTTCCTCTTAAGAGTCTAAGTCAGCTTGTAATCCTATTACTTCATGGTTTTATCTCTTAACTTGATAATTGACCTTATCTCGATGTTAAATTATAGGTTACTGATTTGACCCCTACATTTATAATTAATGTTCCCGATTTAATTAATAATAATTCCTTTGGGCTGCAGCTTCTCTCAGCGGCCCCATTTTGCATATGCAGATCGATCGAGAATTAATTAGCTAGCTAGGTATCCATTAAATTTTGTTGAACTTCAAGCTAGGCTAGCTAGCTGCTTTTGATCATGTTAATTACTTCAGGCCCATCTTAATTTCGACATCATCTCTTTTTTCTTTTTATTTTTTCAGCAATTTCGACATCATCTACGTACGTTCTAGCTAATTTCTCTGGTAAAAATATATGAATTTTGCTACACAACTTCCATCACACTTTACATTCCATATTTTTTAAAATTTTTAAAATTTTTAATATTTTTTTTATTCTTTTTAAACTATTTTAAATTTTCTATTCACTATTCATATTAAAAATATTTGATAAAAGAAAAAAAATTTTAAAAAAATATTGAATATGAAGTATGTGTGAATAGTAGGAAGTTGTAAAGATTTTTTGTACTTACTTTCTTGAATACACACGGAGTTTTTGTCTTCTTTCTACCTTCAGAACCAATGATTTGATTAATCAAGAAAAATGATAGGGAGCCCGATTTGGGCTCCCATTCATTTTGCCAGATTGGGCATTTTATTTTTTATTTTTAGTTTTTTTTTTTAACTTAGTGATTAAAAAAATATTATTTAATAATATTGTGAATTTTTTAAAATTTTCAAAAATATTTTAAGTGTTAAAAAAATGATGTGAAAAAAAAACTAAAAATTCTTTAAAATTTATTTATTTTTACATTATTTTTTTGACACTTTAAAATATTTTTAAAATTTTTTAAAAATTCACAATATTATTAAGCAATATTTTTTTAAACACTAAGTAAAAAAAAAAAACTTAAAAAAAAAAATTAAAATGCCCAATCGGGCAAAATGAACGTAGCCCAAATCGGACTCCTATAATTAATTACTGTTGGGATGCAACCTAGCTAGCTAATTAGTAAATATATAGAATTAACTTACAAAACATATCATTAATTAATTATCTAGTATATATATATATATATATTTGTACTATACAGAGGTGGGTGGATGGATGCATGCATGCATCCATGGTGGTTTCCTTTAATTTAATTTCTTTATGCAAAACAGGCGTAGTATAATTTCTCGCGACGTTCGTTTTTAAAGGCCGTGGGCGTTGGTTTAATTCTTTCGCTTCTCCAGTACGTATGTTATAAGTATTATATACGTCCAAAAAGGAGTGACATTGTTGAAAAGATGCGAATTAGAAATTAAGGAACTGCTGATCAGATGGAGTTGATCAGCCTAGTATTAATCGGCCTGGACGCGGTATTCATGATTTTCTCACGACGGGCGCGCGCAAGAGATCATGATCAGTACGCCGTACACGGTACGAAGCTTTTAGTTTCCAGAAAGTTTCTAACAGAAGAATTAGCAGGCTTATCGGCACGAAAGAGACGTACAGTATTCAACATAATGTAGCAGGTAGCAAACCTAAATTTGGCAACTCGATCGTTCTTTCCCGGAAATGATGCGGAATTTTCCCTGAATTCTAATGATCATCATCAGGTACCTATATATATAGCATGACTAGAGACATCATGTTCATCAAATTCTAACTCCAACGTCCAAGCTGCTGCTCGATCGATCTCTTACGATTATTATCACATATCACATCCTTCCTTAATTTCTTCATAGAAACAATGATGTCCTTCTTGAGAAGAAACCACCTTTCGAGCAGTATCGCAAAAGTGGGGATGGTTTTGTTGATCTTGATTTTCATGGTCATGCCTGATCTTGGTCAGGCCATCAGGCCGAAGGGTGGTACTGGCACAAATCCAAAATACGGTGTGGAGAAGGCCCGCGTCTCGTTTCCGGATCGTACTCCGGTGCCACCTTCGGGGCCTAATGGCTGTACATACATCCCAAGTCCTGGACCGCCCTGCCCCGGCCATCACTAGTTAGCTAGTACTATAATAATCAATGCATGGATGCTTCATTGGCTGCATATATGGCGACCATATATCAATATTTGTTTTTCATTAGCTGCGTATATATAGGAAATTACAATATTACAAGGCCTGTTGTATATTAATTAAGTTAAGCTGAAGCATTTATATATATATGTTAATTAATATTTCGATTTTATGTTCTTGATGTTGTTTCATCCTTGAAATATATACTAATATTGATCATAGATTAATTCATGTGCTTATATATCATGAGAAACAAATGGTACTTGAGAAATTCGATCGGAGGCAAAATGTACAAAAATAAAATAAAATAAAATGAATGCATATATATAATATAATTAAATCACCAAACTCAAAGAAAGAAGATTTTCAAAATGTACAAACGTGCGCGTTTGTGCCACTAACTTATATAATATATATATATATATATATATATATATTTATATAGGTGCATCGGCTGCCGGGAGGGTCTATTCATTTCCGAGAAATTAATATGTGTGTGTGTGTATATATATATATATATATATTTATGGGGGCACCATATATGTTAAAATGTTATTTATTGTGTAATGCTATATACGATCGTAGAGTATAAAAGTACAACCTAATCGTTTTAAAAAAGAGTAGATCTAGTCTATTATTTAAAAATTAATTTTTTTTATATGTATTCCGTAATAACATAGTTACTCAACTTTTAAAAAGGATTTCATGATACTTATACAAATATTATTTTTCATTATATATATATATATTTTTTCTCTTTTTATATGAGATGCGCGCTGTGACGGCGGTGGCCATGTAATTGCATTGTAATTACGTAGATCTAGGTAATATTACACGCACATGCACCATATATATATATATATATATATATATATGTATGTTTGAATGTGTCTGTGTCAAGTCGATAAGTGTTAAGATTTGTTGAAGATTTGTTGAGATTTGTTAAGATTAGATTGGCTTTAATTTGGAGATAATCTTTACTGCATATATTCAGGAATTTGTAATCCCTTCATTTAAGGGAATTAGTTGAAATCTTCTATGATTCTTTTGATTGATAGGATCGTAATTTGATCTTGTACATGTATATATATTGCAGTCTATTGATTGAAGAATATATAGAAAAAGAAACAACTTTCTCAGTTTCAATTTTATCATGGTATCAGAGCAATGATCCTATTGCTTCTGTAAAATTCCGCACACTCTGACTAAACATGTCTACACCTGCAATTGATTCAGCCGATCCTCTGTTTCTTCATCCTTCTGATCATCCTGGCATGATCCTTGTTCCAAAAGTCTTAGATGGAACAAACTATGCCATGTGGAAACGATCAATGTTGATCAGCCTTAGTGCCAAAAACAAATTGGGCTTCATCAAAGGAACTGTTATCACTACAGATGAAAAGGATCCCAAATACTCTTTATGGCAGCGTTGCAATGCCATGGTACTCTCTTGGATATTTAATTCTTTAAATCAAGATCTTATACACAGTGTTCTCTATGCTGAAACTCCCTCAGAAATTTGGACAGATCTTCAAGAAAGATTCTCTCAAGGTGACTTTTCTCATCATTATCAAACTCAACGATCCATTGTTGAACTGAAACAAAATCAAGAATCCATCTTTTCTTACTATACAAAGATGAAAATGTTGTGGGATGAGCTAACCACTTGCAGCCCCCCCATCAAATGCACATGTGGAGGTCAAAAAGATCTAAAAGAAAAGGAAGAAAGAATCAGACTTGGTCAATTTCTTATGGGGCTCAATGAGACATACTCTGTTGTACGAGGCCAGATTATGCTCATGCACCCATTACCAACTGTCAAGAAGGCATATTCACTTTTATGTGAAGAAGAAAAACAGCGAGGTCTTACTGAAACAAAGAGCAGTGATCTTATTCATGCCATGAGTATCCATACTTATGACAACTCCAAGGAGTCACAACCTGTGGCTTCAAGACAACAAAAACAGTGGTCATCCACTCATGTCAAATCTCAAGGCAATCGAAAACCTCTTCATTGCTCTTATTGTGAAGGCACTACTCATACTGTGGATAGATGTTATTTTCTAAATGGGTTCCCAGTTGGACACAAACTACATGGCAAAGAAGTTCAACCACCCAACCGAAGCAGAAAAACTGTTGCTCACCAAGCCAGTGCAGAAATCATCTCAGATTCACATAAGTCCTCCATTAATCCTTCTCCTCAATTCACCTCTGAAGAACTTGCTCAAATCAAAGCCTTTTTCAATGGTAAACAATCTGTCCAAGCAAACTATACAGGTATTTCTAAACCTTTCTGTTCTGCCTTCACTACACAAAAGACAAACTTGAGCCACTGGATCATTGACAGTGGCGCCACTAATCACATAGCCACATCCATTTCAATTACCTCTCCTATCTCTTCTCAAGTAACCTTGCCCAATGGTGCTTGTTCTGCAATAACTGGCATAGGTTCTACTCACCTTTCAGCTCACATGCATGTTAAAGACATACTCTGTGCTCCATCTTTTCATGTCAATTTACTGTCAGTTAGTCAACTCACAGCTACCTTAAATTGTTCTATTCACTTCTTTCCTACTTTTTGTATATTGCAGGACCTAACTTCGAAGAAGATGATTGGTTTGGGGAAGCAACTTAATTGCTTGTACTACTTTGTGCCATCAATAAAATCTGCATCATCTATCACACCAATTGCTTATCAAGTTGATTCCACTCCAAAAATTCCATGGCACCAGCGGCTAGGACATCCCTCCAAGGCACCTTCACAGTTTTTAAGTCATGTTATTCCTTCATTTGTATTTGATTCTCAACATTTGTGTGAAACTTGCCATTTGGCTAAGCAAACACGGCTGCCTTTTCCTTCTAGTTCAATTCAAACTTTACATTCTTTTGATCTTCTTCACTGTGATATTTGGGGGCCTCTTCGTACTGCAACTCATACAAGGGCACATTATTTTTTAACCATTGTCGATGACTATACCAGATTCACATGGATATTTCTCATGCAATTCAAATCTGAAACACAAGGGATACTAAAAACCTTCATCTCCTATGTTAATACTCAGTTTAATTGTCAAGTTAAATGTATTCGAAGTGATAATGGTTCAGAATTCATATCCATGAAACAATATTTTTCCAATCTTGGCATATCATTCCAAAGCTCTTGTCCATCTACACCTCAACAAAACGGTGTAGTTGAAAGAAAGCATCGACATCTCTTAAATGTTGGTAGGGCCTTAAGAATTCATGCTAACCTTCCATTACAATTTTGGGGTGAAAGTTTGCTTACTGCCACCTATCTTATCAATCGGCTACCTACTCCTGTGCTGCAACACAAATCCCCCTATGAAATGTTGTATAACAAGCCACCTATTTACTCTAACTTGCGAGTGTTTGGATGTCTTTGTTATGCAACAAATCTGCACCCCACTCACAAATTTGACTCTCGCGCCAGAAAATGCATCTTTGTTGGCTATCCTTTTGGACAAAAAGCTTACCGCTTATATGATTTTAAAATCCACCAATTTTTCTCTAGTCGAGATGTCATCTTTCATGAGGAGATCTTTCCTTTTCATATCACAGAAAACTCATCATCCCCAACCATTTCTCAACCTCAGATAATCAATTATCCTACTGAGTCATCTTCTCTCCCAAATCCTCTTAATTCTCCATTACCCGAGACCACCTCACCAGAAAATTTTCCACTATCAGAAACCACTTCACCAGAAAATTCCTCTTCCTCTGTCTCATTTCCAACTCCTCCTCGCAGAAGTGAACGCACCAGAAAACCATCCATTCTTCTTCAAGATTTTCATTGTGGACAAGTAAGTGCAATGTCATCAACTGCAACCTCCAACCAGGCATCTTCAACCAAGTCAGGTACTCGGTATCCCTTAAGTAATTACATTTCATATGATTCTTTATCCTCCAATCATAAACACTTTGGCAATGCTATCTCAAGTGTTCTCGAACCAACCTCATATGCACAGGCTGTATTAGATCCGAAATGGCAAGAAGCCATGCAACGTGAACTTGATGCACTTAATACTCAAAAGACTTGGTCTTTGGTTCCTTTGCCTACTGGTCATCGTCCCATTGGCAGCAAATGGGTATATCGTATCAAATACAATTCTAATGGCACGATTGAACGCTACAAAGCACGATTAGTTGCTAAAGGATTTTCTCAACAAGAAGGCTTGGATTACACTGAAACGTTTGCACCTGTTGCTAAGTTAACAACTGTTCGATGTCTTCTTGCTATTGCTGCTGCCAAACAATGGCCATTACATCAAATGGATGTGACAAATGCCTTCCTCCATGGTGATTTAGAGGAAGAGGTATATATGACTCCACCACTGGGTCTTTGTCGACAAGGGGAGAATCTTGTATGTCGACTACACAAATCTCTTTATGGGCTTAAACAAGCCCCTCGTAATTGGTTTGCAAAATTTTCTCATTCTATCAAACAGGCTGGCTTTATTCAGTCACATTCAGATTATTCTTTATTTGTGAAGACTAAAGGTTCATCTACAACTATGGTGCTCATCTATGTAGATGACATAGTAATAACGGGCAATGATACAACTGCTATACAAAGCCTCAAATATTTTCTGCATCAACAGTTTCACATTAAAGATCTCGGACCTCTAAAATTTTTCCTTGGGTTGGAAGTTGCAAGATCCAAAGAAGGTATCGTTATCTCTCAACGAAAATATACTTTAGAAATTATAGATGATGTCGGTTACTTGGGTGTTCAACCCTCAAATTTTCCAATGGAAATGAATCTAAAGCTCACGGATGATCAAGGTGATTTGCTACATGACCCAGAGCGATGTAGGAGATTAGTTGGGAAACTAATCTACCTCACAATTACAAGACCAGACATTACATACTCAGTCAATATCCTAAGCCAATTTATGCATGTTCCAAGAAAGCCTCATTGGGATGCTGCTCTTCGAATTATTAAATATCTTAAAGGGAGTCCAGGTCTTGGTCTGCTGTTTTCATCAAGTAACTCTTTCAATTTGAAGGCTTATTGTGATGCAAATTGGGCAAACTGTCCTATGACTAGAAGATCAACTACAGGCTATTGTGTGTTCTTGGGAAATTCATTGATTTCTTGGAAAGCAAAGAAGCAGAAAACAGTTTCAAGATCTTCCTCAGAAGCTGAGTACAGGTCCATGGCAGCAACAACGTGTGAACTAACTTGGCTCAGATTTTTGCTTAAAGACATGCAGATTTTTACAGGACCAGCAAAGTTGCTATGTGATAATCAAGCTGCACTTCACATAGCAGCAAATCCAGTATACCATGAACGCACCAAGCACATAGAACTTGATTGTCATGTTGTAAGAGAAAAGATACAAGATGGGTTGATTTCCACCGAATTTGTTCCATCTCATTTGCAACTGGCAGATGTTTTTACAAAGGCTCTTGGAGGAATCGTGTTTAAGGAATTAAAAGGCAAGTTGAACATGCTGGATATACATGCTCCAACTTGAAGGGGAGTGTTAAGATTTGTTGAAGATTTGTTGAGATTTGTTAGGATTAGATTGGCTTTAATTTATAGATAATCTTTACTGCATATATTCAGGAATTTGTAATCCCTTCATTTAAGGGAATTAGTTGAGATCTTCTATGATTCTTTTGATTGATAGGATCGTAATTTGATCTTGTACATGTATATATATTGCAGTCTATTGATTGAAGAATATATAGAAAAAGAAACAACTTTCTCAATTTCAATTTTATCAATAAGTCAATCGTGAAAGCGGCCACCATATTTATATGTATTTGTTCCGCCTTTGTTTTTAAATATTTTTTTAATGAAATTCTGAATTTCAATCTAAAGTCTAAACATCTCGTGAATCTCAAAAAATTTCTCAAAAAAAAAAAAAAAAANGCCAATATCTATAAAACTAAAAATAAAATTAGTTGCGGAGACATTTATGCATGCCATTCATGTTCCAAGTGCAGTCAAGTGCAAATCATGTTTAACCATAGCCATCCTTTAAAGTACTTAAATCAT
Source organism: Pterocarya stenoptera (assembly GCA_003123785.1). NCBI lineage: Eukaryota > Viridiplantae > Streptophyta > Magnoliopsida > Fagales > Juglandaceae > Pterocarya > Pterocarya stenoptera. The sequence continues at coordinate 11,091 of QEOT01009478.1, forward strand.
GATCACTTGGCCGGCTTTCATCCACTTATTGAACGCATTATTATAAGTTAATGTCCAGAGAAGCCAATTAATTACACGCTGGAGTACTTTAAGCTTTGCCAGACAACAGAAAAAAGAAAAAGAAAACGTAGTCGAATCATTATATTCATCCTCCCTAGCCTTCCTATGAGTCCAGCTCTAGTTTATGATCACCCCCATATATATATAACAGGCATTTTGTAATCACACACACACACACACACACACACACACACACACACACACACACACATATATATATATTGTCTCTCAGTTAATTATGAGATAATTGCATGGTTAATTTTGCATAATTAACTCAATATTTGCCTAAAGACGGCCTTCAACTATATCTTAATATATAATTCTAATTCAATATATGGGTAAATATTCCAGGGGTATAACGATCGACAGAATGGTTATACGGTTTCTATATATTATTATTGGCATTAGAGTACTAATAAACCTTAATGCGCCCGCCATGCATCATGACAAGATCTCAGGAAGTGATTCCCTTAACTCTTAATTAGCAAGAAGTGATATATATTTCTGCAGGCCGGTGTCATCTCCATCCTCAAGCATGATTTGCATTAATTTCATCGGTATCTTAATATTCAAGTTAAATCCGGTTTATCACTGAAATTAAGCTCTGTGTGTCATGTGTAGCTTGATCATTTGTGTTTTTATTGTTTCTGGAGGGATTTTGTTAGAAATTTCTGCACGTCGCTTGGAAGTTGAGAAAGATTCCATGAAATTAAAGAAACGTACAAAGAACACGATCGATGGTCAGAATCCATCATTAGATAGGGTTTTGAAAGGAAGATCATATCCTGGCCTTGGCCTGGGCTCCATTAATATATATATATATATATATATAACAAAAAGACTAGCTCTCATGGAACTTCGTGCATGGCTGTAGTACTTCTACTACTACATTGCACTATCGGGAGGGATATGGTAAAAAAATAGGAAGATCAAGATCAGTTGTCGCCCTAGCTTCCATTATTAAAGAGTATAAAACCCCCCAATAATCTTGGAATAAAGTTAATAATTGCGCCGAAACATACTGCATATATATTATATATTGGTGGTGGCTAATCATTTCTTAATCTCATGCAGAACATTCCTCTGCCTTTTCTAGCTCT